>CAUJRU010001557.1:0-137845 GCA_963277665.1 Viscum album | reverse complement strand
TCTACCAAATAATTATTGAAATTAAATTTTTAATCCATTATGAGAGGTTACTCAAACAAAACAATAGTATTAAAAATTTAAATCTCAAAATAAAAAAAAAATTATTCATGAAAAATAATCCAAACCATAATTTTTTAAGAAATGTCCCATAATACCACAAATCAAATTGGAATCACCCCTTCCCTTAGAAGTTCTTTATTTTGATTATATTTTATGATAATCAACACCATCCACCCAAAGAAAACAAAGGCATTATGAATTCAAAAAAATTATAAATAGATAATACTTCCATAATACCATTCCTCAAATAAAAAAAATGAATATTTTTTAGTATTTTTTGATAAAACACTACCAAATTATATTCCAAAAAATTTGGACCAACCGTAAGGCTTCTACATGACCATTACCTATCAAAACCATAACGAAAAAATAAATACTAAAATAAAACTCTTGTCAAAATAACCAAAAGATGAAATGAAAAGAATAGAATCAAGGAGAAGAAAATATAAATTCACCGAGAATTATAATCAGTCATTGTCTCTGGGATTGGGGAAAAACCAATCAGAGGTCCAAAAGTGATCTCAATAGATTCAACTATGGTATCCTTGGGTTTTAGGATTTCAGATAAATAAGATATATTATTACACTATTACTAAATCTATAGCCAATATGAAAATTTATATAATCACATAATGACGGGTCATGATCATAATACAATGAAGATAAATCATGTAAACCTATGAAAATCATGATGTTATCTCCCCTTATATTCCTGAAATTGTACATTCAAAACAACCATAACCACACTCATTTAAACAAGGTCATATCTACACATCATCACTATTGATAAATAATTTAAAAAATTGTAGAACCATGAAATTCGCCTCCTCTGACATATTCCTCAACAGGAATTACAACACCACTATTTCACTAACTAATGATTATCCAAATGTATCACATAATATTAAATATCAATGAACCAACCCAAAAATGGTTCATATAATATAAACTCAATATATCCCATTACAAATATGTACTATAACTCCCAATCAAGGTGAATCCAATCTATCCAATGATAAACACAAGGGGAATCACATCTGATTTACCTATGAAATTCACTATTAATGAATATACTAATAACCATTACACCATGAACTTACAACATGACACCACAAATGATGTTTTCCCCAAAATATAATGACATCAAAACCTCATGACTCACCCCAAAATCTATGACACAGGGACCACACCTCAAACCAATACTTCAGAATGAAACACATCAAACTATATAAAACCATCTATTTTATCTATGTCTTCATGGTGAAACACAAAAAATGCAATAAAACAATTTTCATTAATGTAAAATTTTATCAAAAAGTTTATCATCTTCACTTTAGTGTTATATGGGCTCTTATAATAACTCAAAATCATGAATTAAAAGAATAATAAATTCTAGTCCTTTAAATATTAGTACTCTATAATGGTTATCATTCTTGAGAATTAGAAAAGTAAAAATAAAAACATTTCCACAAATCTCATTCACCTAGAGAAAATAACTCTCAATATGGAATGACTCTATAAAAAATGATTAATTCTTCAAAATCTAAAAAAATATAAATAAAATCCTCAAAAAACAAAACCTATCAACATCAAAGAGAAACATGGTTAAAAGAAACATGATATTTCATTCTTATATGTGACTCACATTTCTATGTACTACCCTATAAATCAACATTACTGTATGATACATTGACTAAGGGAATAGAACACTGGTATAATAAGTACTTATTATAATATTTAATCTTTACTAGTCTCCCTAAAAATTATTTCTCATCTGAAACCTCTATTTAACCCTCATTGATTACATGGTATTCATTATTAAGATACCATCACAGATATTACTTATAAAATTCTCCATTGATATTATCATACTAAGGAGAAAATTTTAACTAATTTTACATATTTTAATTCCACTCCATCTCCTTGACAGTACTGATAAACTGATTAGAAATATTTATACCATGGATGAAACTCCATTTCCTATATTTTGGGGAAACCATAAATAAAAAATGATATCCACAATCAAAATATATAGGTATCATCTTTAGTAATTAATTACACTTAAAAATATCCTATATTACACTCATATATTTTAGAACCAACTACACTATACATGTCATTCAATAAACCATATCTGGTCTACAACCCATTCACTATTAAATCACATTCTTATTTAATGGAGATATATATGGTTTCCCATTAAATTCCATTAGTTGGTCCATATCCATAATAGTTTGATAGTTATAATTATATGAAAACTTCACAAAATATTTTTTCTTCACAAATAATCCACTAATATTTGAAACACATGCATTAAACACATCCTACAATGTCAAAATATTCCACTCAATCAATCTATCCCTTTGAAATTAGAATGTAATTCTAAAGAATTACTAGTATAAAATAGTAGGCTAAATACATCCCCATATAAACATTGTATGTCAATTATACATTTCAAATATATTGATTCTCATCATCATTATCATTATTATATATTTTATTCATGGAGGTACAAAAAAAGCTCAAAGATCCTCCGAACAAAGAAACTCGAGGACTAGGGGTCTAAAATAGTGAAGACCAAGGGCGTCCCCATGAATTATATTCACACCCTCAGGCTTCAAGGAGGTGACATTGTGAATTCAGGTGCCATCAGAGCCATGGATAGCGAGAGAGTCAAGTTAGTCCGTGACTTTATTCCCCTCTTTCCATGTATGTGTAACTTGAATGTTTCTGCTCAGGAGCTCTTTGCATCTCCTTATGATGTACATAACCGACCATTGGGAGGAACCTCTATTCTGTAGGGAGTCATGGATGATCCTCGAGTTAGTTTCCGCATGAGAAATTTCAATATTGTTCTAATTACATAGATAGAGCCCGGTGGAGAGATCCTTGGCCTCCGCCTGAAGAGCGTTTCCATTACCGAAGTGGGTCGTGAAAGGAAGGATCACACTCCCTCCTGAATTCTGAACCACTCTTCTTCCTCGCATGGTACCTGATATGCAGGATCCATCTATGTTTAGCTTCAATCCATTTTCTGGAGTATTCCATCTTACCCATTTCCCTGCATTCTATCTAAGGGAGGATCCATGTCGGGGCCAACCTGAAACATCCTCCTGGAGGGGTCCTCTCACCAGTTCATGAGCAGGGAGACAATGTCCACCAGCAGGCATTTTATTCTAAAAATGATGGCCCTCCTGGTGGATTTAATCCCTTAGAATTTCGCCTTGTTATGGGCCTACCATGGGCACCAACAACCATCCCTGAGAACCACAGAATGGGCCATTCTCTCCGAACCTTTATCTAGTATTCCCTGGAACCACTTCTCAATGAAAGAAGACCCTCAAATCTCATTAAAGGAGACCCTTGTAAAAACTCCAAATCACTGCCACACCTCCTTATCCCACTCTCCCTCAAAGAATATATGATTTGTGCTCTCCTAATTCTTTCTGTTACAGCACTGACACCATGATGAAAGGAAAATTTCCATTTTTTGGATGTTTGCGTCAGAGGGGATCGTCGAGTTCCTTAATCTCTAGACCAGGAAATTGTACTTGGTTGGAATTCTGCTACACCACAATAAATTTTTCTGATTATCCAGCTACACCTGAGAAGTGGAAATCCTACGGAAGTCCTTTGCGGAGAACTTCCCAGACTAGGACGGATTAAGCGCACATTTTTCCAGCTCTGAATTGATAACGATGGAGTCAAAAATCATTTTCTGGATCTTATCCAGCACAACATTAACAAAATTCAGGTAAGATCTTGCCTCCTTGAATGTAATTGAAGGCCCTAGGCACCCCAGAAAACCAATCACAGATCCTGCCCAGTTGCTATTCCAGATGGAAATGTTGCCAGCTCCCACGATCTAGCATGAGTGTTCATCAATCCCAGAGACCAGGGGAAAAATCAAATTCAATAAGGGTGATCATTGGACACTTCCAATTTCAATAAAACTAGTGTGGTTGTGTTTCATGATCCTCCCCAATAGGGTCTACTTATCCACGATCTCCCAAGACAGCTTATCGTGCATGCACTGCACAGTACTCCCGATGCTTCTGACGTTGATGCCCCCCTCATGAATAGGTCAGGCTATTCGGTACCAAGAGACCCAATGCCCCTTCCCTTCCGATAGAGAATCCCAAAGGAATCCGGCTAAGACCCTATCAATAGCTTCGAAAACCCCTGTTGGAACTGATGTTGAAGCCATTGCATGCACCTGGATGGCAGCCAGAACGCTGTTAATGAGAGCGATACACCCCCCAAAGGATAAAAAGTTGTTTTTCTAGTTGATAACATGGCTCTTGATCCTACTCACCACCTGATAAAAGTCTCGAATGCGCATCCTTCTTGAGGATATTGGAGATCCTAGGTATTCTATAGGAAAGGATCTGGGTTGCATGTCCATTCTATTGCACAGGGCCACAACCCGGCTCGCTGCACACTTATTGGAAATGTACAGGTTTCTTTTGGAATTGTTGATAAGCTGGCCACTCCAGTAACAGTACTGGTTCAGGATACTCTTGATCACCTTTGCAGATCACTTCCATGCATTCGAGAAAATAATTGTGTCGCCTGAAAACATCAGATAGGAAATGTGAGGAAGGTATATTTTCTTTCTGAAAAGAAGTAAACTACCAATGGAAATGGCCCTATTTATGTGCCTTCTAAGAATCTCCTGCATAAGAATGAATATAATTGGAGAAATCGGGTTGCCTTTCTTTAATCCGTGGGTGGTCTTGATGAAGCCTTGGATTTTCCCCATGAAAGAGACAGCCATCCGCGGAGAACTAAAACATCTTAATAGAATGTCTGAGAACATGGGGACATACCCATGTGAGCCAGTACCCTATTGCTGAATCCCTACTCCAGTCTATCATACGCCTTGCTCATGTCCAGTTTAATGACCATATTTGATCCATGGGTCTTGTTATTCAGGTCCCTTAACATTTCCTATGCCAGGGAAATCACCCCCTGGATTGATCTCACCCTCACGAATCTGTGTTGCTCAATAGAGATCCACCAGGGAAGATGCATGGCTAGCCTCCTGTTGTTGATGCGCTATAGAACCCTGTAAGGGAAATTTCACATGCTCACAGGCTAGTAATGGAGAAGAGATGATGGAGCTTTCACTTTCTAGATAAGGACCAGATTCGTGGTGCTAGCAACCCGTGGGAGGGTTCCTCCTCGAAAAAAGTCATGAATAGCAGAGACAAGGTCCTTCTTAAGAACTTCCCTTGATGCTCTATAAAACAATACAGGGATGCAATCTGGACCCGAAGCACTCTCTCGATCAAGGCTCATCATGGATGCATGGACCTATGGCTTATCTGGGATCCCCTACAAGAAGACGTTGCCTTGAGAGGAAATGTTATTGGGAATTATCTCCCACAAATCAGTCCCTCTTCTCGGATATCTGCCAGCCATTCTCGAGTTTGGGCCAGCAAGAAGATCATCGAAAAATAAAAAATCCATACCACCAACAGTATCAATGTCATCTTTATAAGAACAATCCTCAAGAATAATATTTATCTTTATTAGCTGTATTTTCTCCTTGATGTATGCATGAAAAAAAGTCGTGTTTTTGTCTCCCTCCTTCAGTCACTTTATCCTAGATTTTTTTCCAAGCCATACGTTCCTGTATGATAATCATCTCTTCCAGACAGTTCTTCTTAGATGGGAGATCTTCAAAAGTTAAGTCATCCTAATAATCCTCTAGGCCGCCTTCCAGGCGCTCGATAACCTTTTTCAGATCATCCATCTCTTGATCCCTAAGAGTATGATCCCCTTCCCATGCTTGTAACCTCTGTTTTAGCAGCCTGAGCTTGTTGTGAATAGCCACCCAGTGGTGGCCTTGCACCATCTCCCCCCATGAAGTCCTTACTAGATAGTTCAACTCGGGATGGCGTGTCCATTGATCATAGAATCTGAGCCGTTATTGGTAGGCCTTCCTGGGTTCCAAAGATAACAGAAGCGGTGAGTGATCTGATATCCCTTGGACCAGGTCATTAACCTTGGCATTCAGGAATGTGGTGATAGCATGTACATTAACGAGACATCGGTCCAACTGGCTCTAACATCTACTGTTTCTTATCTGATTATTACACCAAGTGAATTGGTCCCCAGAGTACCCCAGATCTATAAGTCCCTTGTTTTCCATGAACTGGACAAAGTCCATGCTCGCCCGATGAGGAAATGCCCCATGACCCTTTTTCTCAGCTGGTTCGGTGATGATGTTGATGTCTAATTGTTTTCTAGCATCATTCATATGTTTATTTCATTTTCAGTGGATATGGTTCAGGACGGGGACTGGTTTATTACGACAAAGGTGAAAAGCAGCCATCACACTTTCATTGTGTCCTTTGTGTATGGAAGCTGTGACCACATGAGAAGAGAAACTCTATGGCAGGAGCTTAGTGATTTTGATCCAGGGATGATCCTTGGATAGTAGGGGGATAGTTCTGGATAAGATGATATTGTTACCTAGACCTATGTGAATTTTTATCCTCATACTATATCAATATTGACCTCATTACACAATAATAAGAGTCAAAAATTAATTAAAACGTGGCTTCTCTTCTAAATCTAAAATGAAATTGTCACTTGTCAGCTTCTTCATCAAGTGGTCAACATCCACCCAGAATTAACCACTCTATCTGATGGAATATCCTTTTTAGTAAAGGATTTCTAGTATCCTAAATACAAGTTAAATTATAAAATATCCATATATAATATTCTAAAAAACCAATGAAAATATTATTCACTAAAAATTTTATAAATTCATTCAAATAAAAAAAATTATGATCTTCAGAAGGCCGACATATACTCTATAATGACATTTTAAAATTGAGATACATTACCTCCTTTACCCATAACATGAATTTAGTTAAATTACAAAAATTTTATTTTGTGTAATGAGATACATCACAATCCAAAAATACAAAATATATTTATTTTATGTATGTAAGAGTTTGAGAAATTCATTGAAGATCAATACAATGAATTGATATAGGAATTAATGGAGAATATAGATCAAGAGTCCCATTAAATGTGAAATATAATAATTAACACTTAATTTATTTTTTATGAATCAATTTCACCATTGAAACAATTGAATTTAGTCTTCAAAATGACATCACATTTCACCTTAATTTTATTATACTTGAAGTGTGGATTGATAATAATAAAAATTTCTTTCTTCAATTAACATATTGAAAAACTCGTCAATCATTGAGTATATTATTGGTTATTATACTTAATCGGGTTCAGTAATCAATCGTCTATGATCAATATTATTTAATCATTGTTTTTTATAGCCAATAACACTATATAATATTTGGGGGACACACTCTTCTAGGAGAAAAACCTCCACATTGATTCATTGATATGAATCCAAAAATTCTATAAAATATAAGGTTCTATCTGACAAGAATGTTTAAAAATAAGAGAGACTCCTAGTTTTATATGTTTTCAAAAATATATTTCCCATAAAGAATAATGTGTCACTGTAACAAGGGGAAAACAATCAAAATTGATCAAAACCCCTTGGAAAAATTATTCTTAATAATCTACTAATAAAAAAATAAATTATAGCTAAGAGGACATGTTATCTAAAACTGTATATACAACATGGAGGTTTCAATCAATAGAAAAGAAAACATAATATCCCTTCACAACCAATTTATGAACTCTAATCCAAACGAATTCTATGGATACACATATTGAGTGAAACTATTACCTGTTATGAAGGAAAACATATTTGGACAACTTTTTAGGAAGAATAAATACAAAAAAAATTACTTCTTCCCCACAATCCCATTATATCTCCAGTTTATTTAAGATAGGATATACCAACCACTAATTCGAACATACCACACTATGGTCACTAGAGGAATAATTACCTTTTGTTTCAATGAAATAACTACGGTAGTTGTAATACAATATTATGATGTAAAAGAATAAAAAAGGAAAAGGAAACATAAAAGATAAATAAATGGTACATCAAATGATTTTTCAACAACATAGTGATAAAATATCCATAGTATTTTACTAACCATATACTAATCGTCATCTTCAATATCCCCACAATAGATATTATCCATGAATTAAAATTTTCATCTATCCATAAGGGTAAGGGTTGTATTAGGGATATCTTAGGTTATTCATGTCCCAGCATGGATATTAGAAGGCTTAATGTCCTTACTCTTATTGAGTTCTATGGAAAACAACCATTAAAGATAATAAAATAGATGAATAAATAAACCAAATGGCCATAGATAATATTCGAGGACATGATATTGTAATTTAAAAGACCTACACATCTAAAGAAAACTAAAATATTGTTTATAGAAGTTTTATAATAACATACATCCCAATAGAAAGAAACATATTTTCTTACATAAAAAAACATAAAGTTCAAAACCCCATCTAGCCTAATATAATTGATTATCGATATGTAGATTTCTCTCCTAAAAATTATGATGATATCACTCTCATGATGATTCTAAACTCACATGAATCCTCTTAGTAACCTTTTCTATTGTGATATCCTAAAAATAAAAAACAAACATAAATGGGTTAACCTTTTAATTAATAGCTTGACTTGATGCCTCCTCAAAAATAAATTATATATCCTCCACGTCAATGAAAATATCTGAAGAAATTTGTCGATAGTCATTAAAATAATTCATGATCTCTTTCACACTCATTATACAAAAAAGAGGTGACATAAATTCTTACAAATTAATTTTCTTCTTATCAAGGGATAAATATTGTTCAGAACTTCTTTTTTTATATCCTCCCATAAAACCATATACTCATATTAGACATACAGATATAGAAGCAACCAATGATAAAAAAATCCAATAAACCAAATACTAACCAATTTAATCAAATTATTACCATGAATAGATCAAGATAAAATAAATTATTATTTCCTCTATCATGTTCTCCAACAATTGATTAAATAAAATCCCATCATACTTCACAAATATTTGATTATAAAACTCATAAACAGTTTCCCCCAAAACATTTCTCCCAATATGAAGTCAACTCTTATACAATCGAAGAAATCAACCTCCCAGACCACAGTGATCTGATCTAACAATAGATAACGAATGTTAATCAGATCTTCGTGAAGATAAATGAATCTTATTTGACCTATAAAAATGAATTACCTGATGTTTATTAATCCAATTAATATTCATTAAATTTCTACAATTCAACCAAAATAATAATCAACATTGAATCATGAATGTTTTATATGTATCAATCTTGTAAAAAGTAAAAAAAACTCTATAATTTTATATTAGATCAGGTTCTTTAAATAAGATCATTCAGGTCCATTGTCTACTATTTCCCTATTGGGGTTTCTTATTATGTCACATTATATGTTTAACTAACATTGTTTCTTTAATAAATCCATTAATCATAATTAGTTCATAAATCTTGTTAGTACTGAAAATATAATCCAAAACTCTAATACCATTATTTTGAAACACATAAATTCATAAAAACTATTATATAATCATCAATATTTCATAGGAACTCAAAAATATATCCCTTATAGATTAAATATAATATAATATGTCCATTAAAACATACACTATGTATGAACAAAGACTGCGGTATAAGAACTTTTCATCTATCTATTCCCTCTACAACATTGTTATTAGGGAAGACAATGGGAAATAATTTCCTCAAATGGGTTGTTTCCGGATTAACCAACTTACGTAATCGTGGGAATGAAGTAATATTAAAATAGAATAGGTATATGGTAACATAGAATATCGACCTAAAAATTACAATAATCTAACAATAAAATCACCAATTACTTCTAAACCACCATAACCACCACTTACAAGTAGTTGATACCATCACTATACCACAACATGCCCCATTGTTTGACACAAAACATCCATAAAAGTATTCAAATATTATTATTTAATAACATAATCTATTATAAAACTGATATATCAATTACTATTCCATTACATTTATTATACCTTTTATTTATTATATTTGATGTTAGAAAATTCATTAAACCAACCCATTATCTAAACCACTCATTAAATATTAACAATTTTTATTCTAGTTGTATTTTATTATTAGATACATTTATTTCATCCATTATAAATTCCCATTTAATATCCCACTTTTTATGTAGTATATCCACTCAGTAATTACAATTTTAGTTAATTAATAATGTATTAAATGAATCTTGAAATATTTAATACAACCCCACAATAACAGAATTTAACACATAAACCACTACTCACAATATGATAATAATAACCAATGTGACCCAAAACCAATTACATTCTTCACAAAATGGCATGTCATAAATTTAATATCTAAATTACTAATTATAAATCACAAATACTGCAATAACATCAACACATATTAGGGATAATATATAACAACCATCTATAACCATTCAAAAGAATAGTCAAATGGATTACATATACACCATAAAACCATATAAAACATAAAAACATTTCACTCTAAATAATATTTTTGAAAAATTAAATCTTGTTAAAGAATAATTTAAAGATAAATTATAAAAAATTGATTCCATATTTCAGCACAACTAATTATTTAGGAGTGTTTTAATAATTAATCCAATATGATATTTAAAATGAATTATACTGTATAATTTATATCATGGTATCAAAAAAATTCATGTAACTACATAAAATACATTACCTAGATTTTAAATATCATGGAATTATATAAATAATATATGAGTCATCCCCTTCCATTCAATATCCCCTAAACGAGTTCCCTATATTTTTAGTTTAATACATAACATACACCCCTTGAAAACAAAATAGATAATTTAAGGATTTGTATATAATTAGTGAATTAGAATTCTTAAGTCCCCAAAAATAATTTAATAATCACCAATTATTTCATAAGACAATGAGAAAAACCCAATAACGTGTCACCTAATACAAGAGGATCGACTGAATGGACTACTCATGACAATTAGTAATAAAATTAGTAAACAAAAGTACTAAATATTAATTTTAAACACTTTTACAACCTCCTTTATTGAAAAAAATCATGTATAAGAGAATATGAATCAAATTTAAATCACAATGATTTGACCTAACAATGACTGTGGACAAAACAAATCGATGGATGGAAAAGGGCCTCTAAATATACCCCTATGTATTTTTAGGTTTCAATAGATGTAAGGTTCATGAGAGATAATTCAGTAAATATCTAAAATTTATAATCATTATTTAAAAATAATGAATTATGACATGAAATTTTATTAACATGGTATAATGTAGCTGAGTAAAAGGAACCTCGAGATTTCATTCCATTATTTCCCATGATCCCTCTCAAATATCGTGATCAAAACCCACTAAAAATCTATTCATTTAAAGAAATACATGATGAATCACCATACCCATATCATAACAATGCCATCATAAAAAATGAAACCATCCACCCATAAATCCATGATGTAATGGGTATAACCACATTACAATTTTATTCACATATGATTAACCAAGGTGCTCAGATAATATTATCTCTCAATGACATTATATAATATCCACTCTATAGAAGATAAACTAAAAACATACTACGACCAATATAACACAATTCTCTTCCATTTAATGTATCCAAACTCATATGGGATAAACATAATATGCCTAATGTTATATTAACACAAGTAATTCCTCATGAGTGGATAATATATAATTTTTACACTTAAAATATACCTTTTAATACCACATCTACACTTTTACAGTAAACCAATATGACAGAAAAACCATACTACTCATATAAAAATATACAACATAAAAACCACATTTAAGGACTACACTTATTGACGTGACACATCGTAATATAGAAAAACCATCACCTTTATCTTGTTATTCTTGATTAAATACATAGTGAAACACCAAAATGAATTCTTTATCGCTGATATTTCAGGTCTTACACAATCCACATCCCATTTCTCCATCCAAAATCTACTAAAACCATTATCACATTGTATATTGAATGTAAATATTTTAATTGTATACAATAGTAAAACAGGTAAAACATTAAAATTTTGGAAAATGATGACAAACATTCAAAATAAGTAAAAACAGTGAAACCCATCAAAAAACCTATGAAACCCTTAAAAATAACAAGATTTCCCCATAATATTCCAATTAAACCTATAAAAACACTGAAAATCCTGGAATCACATTAAAATTATAATATAATTTGAAGAACCATGAATAACTAGGGGATATACAAAAATATGAATATATTGGAAAACAATAAAAATTATATAAACCAAAAAATACACTTGTAAACACCAAATAATAGTTTAAACCCATTAAAAAATATAATAAATAGTAAAACAAGAAAAATTATATCAAAACACTATATGACATTGAAACCTAATGAAAAAATGTGAAAATTAACCAAAAATTGGAAAACCTGAAAAACCCTTATTAATTCATGGAAAAAATGAAAACCAATAAAAACATTAAAAAATATTAAAAAATAAATATAAATACAAATCCATGAAGGCTCAGGAAATCACCATACGCTATCAACACACTATGAACATCCTAGAAACACGTGATTTCTTATAAAAAATTCAAAATAATGGAAAATATACAAAACCCATAGAAAAACCATTAATATAATATGAAGCCATGAAAAAACTTATATGATAGTGTTGAAACATGATAATTTTGATCAAAAATAAATAGCATGAAAAATTATTAAAACCCTAGAAAATTGATAAAACACTTGGAAAACATAAAAACATAGAAAAAACTCTATAATTGTGAAAAAATTGGTAAACCCCAAGAAAAACCAAAAAACACATAGAAACCCTTAGAATATCATAGATACCAAATCTATACTTCGTAAATGTTACAAAATATTTTAATAAACCCCGGAACACTCTGGTCCATTAATTTGTGAGAATTTAGTGTTGAAGTGTTCTGGGAGGCCATGGATTTTTCAGTTTTCCAAGTACTCCAATGGTCAGTTGATGGTATATCATGATGGTAGCTCATGATAATGAGTCTCTATAGTGATTACCGATACATTATTGCAATATTGTGTCATAGTTGTGACTTAGGACTGGTGAGTCGAAATGGTGACTCACTTCGGTGACTCTCACTGGTTACTCTGACGGATAACTCACACTGTGACTCAAACCAGTAGCTGGCACTATGACTTTACCAATATTGACTGACACCAGGGGATCACACCAGTATCTCACAGTGGTTTCTAACAAAACAACTATTCAATTCCAATACATTTTCATTTTTCTTGTTTTTAAGTTTTCCTACAATTTCTCCCCTTTTAAGTTTTATCTGAAGTAAAATGAGTTAAAAACATATTTAATAGATTTTGGAGCTCTTTAAAATCATATCAATATTCTAAATACCTCTTGTTCCCTTTCACTTCCATGCTACATGGACTTGGTCAAGATCCTACTTTAATGGATTTTAAAAACCATTTCTCCTGTTGATTTAGGATCTAGCCTTTCTAAAGTCAAGATCTTTTTTTCCTGGTACACATAACTTTCTATTTATAAAAGATTCCAGAAACCATTCTTTCCCAAGGAGTAAATTAATTTTATTAGGGATTTTGGATAATTTTATTCTAATAGGGTTTTCCTACTACATATTCCCCCTATTTTGGTGAAATAATTAAGTATTAATCCTCTATTATCCTAGGTAGGGATGACGTGGTCTCTATTGTTTTGTGTCCAATTCTGGGTGGGTGAATGAATGTGTTCTTTAATAAGAAAGAAGAATGAAAAAATACTATAGATATTTAAATCAGTTTAATATCAACAAGATGGGATTAGATAGATATGTATGATTGTATTGTTTTATTTATATTTTGGTCAATATTTGGAATTTCATGTCCTATATGCCTACCAAAAATCAGGTCCATTGATGGGCCATGTTTCCACACATGTTATGGATTTTGAATTATTTTTATTTTTATTTTGTTGAATGATTGTGTATATGAACCTGATTAAGAACCTATATTCAGCTAAATAAATTGATTCCCCATGATCGATATTTTTCAATGATAACACATGAATTAATGAGTGGAATTAAATGAGTGATGCCTTATTAAATATAGAAATTGTGCCTTGTGTGGAATGTATGGTTCTACGGTTGGGAGAAAATTTGTGTGAGTGGGTGTTTGACAAGCTTTAATAGAATATGTATTTGAGATATTGATTGATTGTGGAAGGGATGGTATGTTTTACATAATTGGGTTGTGGTTGGTTTTGTTGTTATATTTTCCCAGGTGTGGCTAAGAGTTTGGGGTTTTTTTATTGAGATGATGGATTGGGAGGAAATACATTGATGAATAATGTTGTAGTTGTTGGGTAGGTAATTCACCTAGGATTACTCTATGATTATCATGCAAAAAGCCTCTTACAGTGCCTTGGGTAATATGTATGGTATGTCATGAATGTTTGTTAAATGGAGAGAAATGTGTAGTGGGTTAATTTACCATGGTTCCACATCCTCTGTGTGACTTTTTCAATATATGTTGTTGTGTGAAATTCTTGGTTGACTCTTAGTGTAACACCTTGACCCCAGTTACCCAGATTTGGTGCATTATTACATAACATTGGCATGATCACAAGAATGATCAAATCTCGAAAGACCAATTGGTTTAGTAGCCTTGGAAACACTAGATATATTTATAAAGTTTTAAATTACATCATAAAGTGAAAAACTACTACAAAAACATATTGTCTCCATAGTCCACACTACTATCCCCTCATAATATCCAAGCAGGTCATTCATAATTCACTTCTTCACATCATGGGAAAAATAAAACATAGAAAAGGGGTGAGCTCAAATGCCCAGTAAGGATAACAATATAGCGGAAACTTCCATAAATATGAATAAACATTTAAGGCAATGTATAACTAAAACAAAATCCTTTTAAACATGAACTTCAACATAGTATGGAAAAAATAAAATGAAATAATTCCATTTACTTATTCACATGGATATTCTAGTAATGGAATAATCACATGCAATATCAATAACCACTTTCAGAATGATGGAATGCATAATGCTAGACTATCATAACCACAGAGCCAAGGCCTCGTGCCAAGACTACAAATGAGATTTTGTCAAGGCCTTGTTCCAAGACACTAGTTTGTCTCATTATACCTACCGATGCTTCAAGGAGCTATAGCGAGCTCCACCCATCACATATTAAGTCCAATGCATTCCCATATGAAAAGGTTTAATCATAACATAAACATTCGTATTAAAACTAGCATACGAAATGTAAATACTTCATCCATAAACCATGAATGGTATAAAACTAACACATCCACAGTCAAACATATCATAAAACATCCAATGTAATATATATGTTTTGTTTCATAATAAATCAACTTCAAATAAGCGTAAAATCCATCAAAGTATGTTGACATAGATGAAATCAAAACTCTTTTTAGAGATATATCTATTTTTATTTTGAAATAATTTAAGAGTCATATATTTCTAAAATAAAGCGTTTTCTTTGAAAATATTCATATAATATTATAAGGTAAGATTCGAAGATTTTATAATGGCGGAAAATAACCACACCCACCGTATAAGTTAAAAAAACATTCTTACCTTAATTCTGTCGAAAAGGTTAAAAAGAACCTTGTTTGGAAAATGACAAAAATAATCCTTTATAAACCACCTATAAAAGTCATCAAGGGTATAAATTACTTTAAACCATATTCTATTAAATAGTAAAAATGTTTTGAAAAACATTTTTAAGAAACATAGATGTGGATGACAATGAAATCCCAGTAGATTATTACGTATAAACAACCTCGGATAATGAAGAGATTGTGAAATAAACCCTTAACTTGTACTTTTCCTTGGTTTAGGGTAGGTTAACATCCTTTATAATGGTGAAATAATTGTTATTAAATTATACAAGATTCATATATATTAATATGGTATCATATATTATCTTTTAACATTGCTTTGTTAATAATATTTTAGAATTATCGTCGTTTCGGGTGTTAACTTACTCATTTTATATTATATGTTTTGTTATGTAAGACATGTTTGTCCTGGATAGGTTGTATCTTAATCATATCCAGAATTATATCAAGTCCATAGATACTATTATTAATCATCAAATGAGAATTATACTTGAATGGATACGATGGAGAATGAATCTCATCGCGTCCGTGGAGACGGTAGTCCGTACGTACGCACGAGCGACAATATCATTATTTTGATATTAAAATAATATATAATTGGATGGTATAACATAGATAAATAATAATTATCATGTTATATTTATTATTTACATGAGTTACACATCATTATTATACCCATCTAAATAATAATATATTGAATAACAATTACACCACGACATGGAGACGGTAAGTCGTACGTACGCACGTATGTTGACATGTTATTTAAAGGATGGATAGAATAATAAATATGGTTTTACCATATTTATAATAACATCACAGTATATTTAAGATATTGTAGTTATTATTTTAGAATGGTAATAACAAATAAATAAGAAGTTGAAGAAGAAAGGAACTTGAAAAAGGGTGGTGAAATCATTACCTCTTCTTTGGGTTCTTCCTTTTGATTTTATCAAAAGGGCTCTTATGTTGGCTTTCTGAATAAATGAAGGCCTATAGGATTAAGTGACGGATGTTGAGAGAGTATTTGGGCAGAGTTTGTCCGAACCAAAAGGCTTTTAACGTGTGAGTTAATTAGAAGAGAGAGTGCCCTTTTATAAGAGGGGTGAGGGGAACCTTTGGAAAAGCTAGAAATATTATTTTATAATAAATTCATATTCGGTTTATAAAGGCTCCAAAAAGGATTATTTAAAGTTTACGGTGGGGATGGGTCGAAAACCACTCAACCAATAGAATTTAGACAGGTTTGGGTCATTATATTAACCTTATCTTTTAGTTTTAACTCTTAGTTAATTAGTTTGACACTTACCATGTCACATTGTATTTTTATATTATATAGTTAATAAACTCACTATATACCCCCAAGAGACCCCCAAGTGGTCCATTAATGATGCACCTATCATGATATAATTCTCCTGGCCGAACCTTAGATTTTTAGGAATTTAATATCAATTAATTATATAATATTTTGTTTAAAAAACACTTTTATGTCAATTTTGAAACTATTCAATAGGTGATTTTTTTGAATCTTATAACAGAATGATTACTTTGAAAACAGTTAATTAAATAAATCCTAATATGTCATATTATCCTAGAAAATTAGTGTAATTCATTAAAAGCCTGAAATTATATTTATTTGGGTATTTATAATATCAATTATTTTAATTTTTCACTATTATGGTAATTATTGCATCATCATTGTGTCATAAATAAATTAAAATATTTAATGTATAAAAATTATACATAAAATATCATTATGTAGGAAATCGTTTTATCTTTCAAATTAATATTTACAATCGAATTTATCTTATGTATAACCCTATATTAAAAATTTTTTAGTAAATAAATATTGATTTTAACTCTTTTAACTCTTCTTTGAATTAAATAATAATAAATGTCCTAATCTAATCCAAGTGGACCTAAATGATAATATTTTATTCCTAAGGTTGTTTCTGGTCGAGATACACTTGTCCAATAGAATTAGTACATGTGTTAGGGTAATATTAATGTCATTTTTACCCTTAATTACCCTATTTACTTTTAACCGTGGTAAATAAAAGTAAAAAGTTACTATTCACCAAAAATTATTTTCATCTCATTGAACCACATTTTACTTCTTGATATTAGCTGTGTCTCTCAAATTTTCAAAAGTCCATTCACAGAAGCGGTAAAATTATGTTTTATGAAAAATTTAGTTTTTTAACTACCACTTAGTAGTTTCACTATTCATCAAAAATTGAAGTTTTTCAGAACAATGCCAAAATTTCACCCTAAGCTATAATTGATATTCCGAATTCAAAAATGATGTCTATTTTAAAAAAATCCAATCATATAAGTTGAATTAATTATTTTTATAAGTAATTCCCGCTGTCACAACAAATAGCGTGTTTTTAAGAAACAATATATACCAAAAGATTGACAATTGTTTAGGTCCAATTTCAAAGTGAAATTAATTGTAATGAACACCATTGGATAAAATTGTAAAAATATATTCTAATTATACTTTAAAACCACTCAATAATATAATTTGTCACTATAAATTATTTTGATTAAAAAAGTTGTTTTTAAGTATTTTTCACTATTCATAAAAATTGGAAGTTCTCGGAAAAATACCAAAAATACATCTTAGGATTATTTCGATATTCCAAAACCAAAAATGAAGTCCATTTTGAAATATAAAATATATATAATTTCAAAAAGTAGGTATTACTTTTCATAATGGCTAGTTTGATTGGTTTTGGTGTGTTAGAACTCGATGTTGTGTACAACACACGCTATCGCATTATTCAAAGAGAAGCGTACCGTAGAAGCTTGGGGTGTCTCATTATCCACTCATTCAAATAATTTCGTCCTCGAAATTTTAGAATACTACCGAATGAAAAGACTCGGGTGGTTTTTTCATCATAAGTTCCTCGGGTTCCCACGTTGCCTCTTCCATCTTATGGTTTCTCCAAAAAACATTTACCAGACGCGTCGTTCGGTTTCTCAGTACTTGTTCTCTTGTATCAAGAATCCTGACTGGCTCTTCACAATAAGATAGATCGGGTTCCAATTCTAATTCTTCATAGGTGAGTACATGCGTTGGGTCAGGCACGTGTTTCCTCAACAAAGATACGTAGAACACATCGTGAACTTTGGGGAGACTTGACGGCATTGCCAATCGGTAAGCTACAGCCCCAATTCGTTCTAGAATTTTGAAAGGTCCGATGTACCTGGGAATCAATTTACCTTTCTTACCAAAATGTATGACTCCCTTCCATGGAGATACCTTCAGGAAAACATGATCACTGACTTGAAATTCTAAATCCTTCCTTCTATTATCGGCATAGCTCTTTTGCCTACTTTGAGCAGCTGTGATGTGATTTTGGATTACCTTCACCTTTTCCATCGTTTCCTCCACCAGTTCTGGACCTACAAGTTTTCTTTCACCAAAGTCATCCCAATAGGTTGGTGTGCGATATCTTTTTTCGTATAATGCTTCATATGGTGACATATGAATACTCGAATGGAAGCTATTGTTATAGGAAAATTCTACCAAAGATAAATATTGATCCCACATACCCTGAAAGTCAAGTGAACAAGATCTCATCATGTCTTCTAAGGTTTGAATAGTCCGTTCTGATTGTCTGTCTGTCTGAGGGTGGTTGGCAGTGCTCAAATGAAGTTCAGTATCCAGGGATTTCTGAAGACTCTTCCAGAATCTTGAAGTTAAATGGGAATCACGATCAGAAATAATCGATAGGGGTACTCCATGAAGTCTCACAACCTCATTAATATATAGTCTTGTTAGACGTTCCAGTGGTAGATCTTATCTTATAGGAAGAAAATGTGCTGACTTGGTAAGACGATCAACAATAACCCATATTGCATCGTTCCTTCTTGGAGTGTTTGGTAGTCCCGTGACAAAGTCCATCGTAATATTGTCCCATTTCCACTCAGGTATGGGAAGAGGTTGCAATACTCCACCAGGCTGTTTCCTTCCAGCTTTCACTTGTTGAAAAACCATACATATTGACACAAAATCGGCAATCTACCTCTTCATGTTGTCCCACCAAAAATGTTCCTTCAAATCTCTATACATTTTGGTGCTCCCAGGGTGTATTGAGCAATTATAAAAATGAGCATCATCCAACAATTCCCTTTTTAGATCAGGTATATCGGGGAACACAAAGCCTCTTCCCGAATTTCAAAATTCCATTTTCATACACCAAATCACTCATTCTCCCATCATTCACAACTTTAATCTTCTTTTGAAATTCTCTATCATTAGTCTGAGAACTCTTAATCCTTTATAGTAAAGATGGTTTGGCAACCATTTGAAAAAGCATTGATGTTTCATCTTCCCTGGTTATTTCCATGTCCATCTTCACTAGATCTATGAAAATTGGATCCCTTTCAATTCTCATCACATTCAAAACTCCATGGTCTTTTCAACTCAAAGCATCTTCCACCTTTTTTGCTTTCCCCAAGTGGTAGTGTATCGTACAATCATAATCCTTGAGTAATTCATGCCATCTCCTTTGCCTCATGTTGAGTTCTTTTTTGTGAGAAAATATACTTCAAACTCTTGTGATCAGTATAAATCACACATTTTTCACCATAGAGGTAGTGCCTCCATATCTTCAAAGCAAAGATCACATCTTCTAACTCGAGATCATGAGTAGGATAGTTTTGTTCATGAATTTTCAACTGTCGTGATGCATAGGCAATAACCCTATCATTCTGTATAAGAACACAACCATGTCCTTTCTTCGATGCATCACTATAAATAACGAACCCATCATTCCCCGATGGTAGAGTCAATATAGGATAATTGACTATTCTTCTCTTCAGTTTTTCAAAACATTCATCACACTCTTTTTTCCATACAAATTTAACCCTTTTACGTGTGAGCTTCGTTAATGGGTCATCCAATCAGGGAAAATTCTGGAAAAAACGTCGATAATAACCTGATAAACCAACAAAACTACATACCTCAGTTATATTCGTAGGTGCTGGCCATTGTTGGATTGCCTTGGTCTTAGAAGGATCAACAAAGATTCCATAGTTAAAGACAATATGGCCAGGAAAAGAAATCTCTTGAAGCCAGAATTCACACTTTCTAAACGTCCCATATAATTCATGTCTTCTCAGAGTCTTCAAGATAATGTGCAAGTGATTTTCCTAATCTTCGTAGATTTTTGAGTATACCAAGATATCATCAATAAATACCACCACAAATTCATCGAGATATTCCTTGAAAACTCTATTCATCAAAACCATGAATACAGAGGGTGCATTAGTCAATCCAAAAGGCATTACTGTAAACTCATAATGCTCGTACCTGGTTCGAAATGCTCTCTTTGGAATGTCTTCCTTCTTCACACACAACTGATGGTATCCAGATCGAAGGTCAATCTTTGAAAAGTATTGAGCTCTATAAAGTTGGTCAAATAAATCATCAATGCGAGGTAGGGGATACTTGTTCTTTGTTGTTATATCATTGATCTCCCTGTAGTCGATACCTAACCTCATGGATCCATATTTCTTTTTAACAAAAAGAACAAGGGCTCCCCATGGAGAAACACTAGGCAGAATAAATACTTTATTACTCAATTCCTCTAGTTGTTTCTTCAGTTCTACTAATTCTACAGTTTCCATTCTATAAGGGGTCTTCGATATAGGCCTTGATCCAGGAATTAAATCAATGGAAAACTCAACTTCTCGTTCTGGAGGATGTCTAGGTAAATCTTCCGGAAATACAACTACATATTCTTTCACAATACGTACATCCCCTATTTGAACATTCCTTTCCTCACCCACAGTTATTTCATTCTCTTCCTGCTCAATTATTGAATTTAGTTGAGCTATTGGGGGCGGATCTAGATAAGAATTAGGCGGTGACGATTCTGCTCTAAAGATAAGGTGTTTCTTATCATCACCATCAAGAATTGTAACCTCTTTCTTCTTACAATAAATATTCACATCATAGTCCGAAAGCCAGTCCATACCGTGGGTTATATCAAACTCAATCATAGTTATGATGATAATATCAGCAGATAAAGAACATTTATGTGGTCTAATGGGGACTGATTCACAAAACTTTGTTGCAATTATACTTCCCTTAGGAGTTTTAATTGACAACTCCCTTGTTAAATAAAATTGGAAATATCTATTTTTCTTAGTAAACTGGGAAGATATGAAACAATTCGATGATCCAGAATCAAATAATGCATTTGCTAAACTTGAGAAAACCATTAAATTACCTGCCACCACGTCTTCCGGAGCTTCTACCTCAGCAGTAGTGATAGTATAAGCTTGGCCTTGATCCCTTGGAATTTTATGAGGTAATTTCCCCTAACACTTAGGACATTCATTTGCATAATACCCCATCTCCCTGCAATTGTAACACTGAACATTTGTAGCTTCCTTCTTCCCTTTGAAATCACGAGCATGGTGGCCTTTTTCACCACACTTGTAATAGACTCACGTTCCCTTCAAGAAAGTACCGGGGTGTTTCTTCCCAAATTTACCACAAGATGGATATTCAATATTTCCCTTCTTCCGCTTATTTCCATTCCCAGATTGATCAGCAGATCTCTTCTTCACTTTCTTTTCTTTAAAGTCATAAGACTTATAGAATTCCTTTTCGGTCGTGATAGCAGATGAGACAATGTCTTCGTACGACGAGAAGGATTGTGATACTAATTCTCGATGGAGAAATGGTTTTAACCCATCAAAGAAACTATCAATCTCACTTCTTGGGTTACGTATATAATCTCCAGCATACCTTTCTAACCTTGTAAAGTTAGCCTCATACTTTGTGACATTATCATCCTCCTTTTGTCTCAGACTTAGAAACTGCCTTTCCATATCTGCTCAATGGTTGCGAGGAAAGTATTTTTCTAAAAACATATCTTTGAACTCCCTCTATTCCATATTTTATACTTCATCATCTTCCTTCATATTTTGAACCAATGACCACCATTGATCAGCATATCTAGTGAGGCGGTAAACTTCCATGATAACTTTTTCCCTTTCACTACTCCCCAAAGCCTGAAATATTTTCTCTAGGGAAAATATCCATTGCTAACCTACTAAGGGATTTTTATTTCCATTGGACATTGGTGGTTGTTTCCTCATGATGCGATCTAACATTGATCCTCCACACTGTGGATCAGGGTGCTCCATACTGGTAAGGTTATTATTCATAACCCGAGTAAGTTGTCCTAGTATGGTGATTAGCTGATCGGCACCGGTGGCATCACCAGGTCCACTATAAATATCTTGAGCAGGAGGGAAATACCTACATGGAGTACGTTCATTAATACTGTTTCCATTTCTTCCACTCGGCTCCATTTCTAAACAATGGTATAAACTAGATCAGTTTATGAATCAAAATACATAATCCCATGCTTACAAAACACTTAACATTAATTGAACTATTTATGGATATAATCTTTAATCATATGAATGTTTTCTTTGAGGAAGTATATACTCATAAACCCTTCATAATGATTTGTAATGAAAATTAGAGTTATCCTAATCATATCCCTTGGGAGTGTCGTAACCAAGAGTGCAGCAAAGCCCATTGTCATGCACCAGTTCCCGTTCGAGTCTAGCTCAAAGCGGTGTTTTCGGGTTTTACCCCTAGGTACATCTGTGCTAGAGCCGCCTCTACCTGCTCGTATCCAGACATGGATGTATTGCTCAGAAAACTCACAAAATATCTACAATACCAAAATTCAAGGAAGTTCTTCTATACTAATCCTTAATGTCCATCTTAAATCTATGAGCTCTAATCAGAGTTTATATAAATCTAGCTTCCAAGGTTTGTACTACACTTCCTCTGATACCAACTGTAACACCCCAACCCCAGTTACCCAGAGTCGGTGCATTATTTAATAACATTTCCATGATCACAAGAAAGATCAAATCTCGAATGACTGATTGGTTTAGTATCCTTGGAAACACTAGATATATTAATAAAGTTTTACATTACATCATAAAGTGAAAAACTACTATAACAACATATTGTCTCCATAGTCCACACTATTATCCCCTCATAATATCCCTGTAGGTCATTCATAATTTACTTCCTCACATCCTGGTAAAAATAAAACATAGAAAAGGGGTGAGCTCAAATGCCCAGTAAGGATAACAATATAGCGGAAACTTTCATAAATAAGAATAAACATTTAAGGCAATGTATAACTAAAACAAAAGCCTTTTAAACATGAACTTCAACATCGTATGGAAAAAATAAAATGAAATAATTCCATATACTTATTCACATGAATATTCTAGTAATCGAATAATCACATGCAATATAAATAACCACTTTCATAATGATGGAAGGCATAGTGATAGACTATCATAACCACATAGCCAAGGCCTCGAGCCAAGACTACAAATGAGATTTTGTCAAGGCCTTGTTCCAAGACACTAGTTTATCACATGAGACCTACCGATTCATCGAGGAGCTATAGCGGGCTCCACCCATCACATATATAGTCCAGTGCATTCCCATATGAAAAGGTTTAAACATAACATAAACATTTGTATCAAAACTAGCATATGAAATTTAAATACATCATCCATAAACCATGAATGGTATAAAAATAACACATCTACCTTCAAACATATCACAAAACCTTCAATACAATATAGAAGTTTTGTTTCATAATAAATCAACTTAAAATAAGCATAAAATCCTTCAAAGGATGTTGACATAGATGAAATCAAAACTCTTTTTAGAGAAATATCTCTTTTTATTTTGAAATAATTTAAAAGTATTATATTTCTAAAATAAAACATTTTCATTGAAAATATTCTTATAAGATTGTAAGGGAAGCTTCAAAGATTTTATAATGGCTGAAAATAACCACACCCTCTGTATACGTTAAAACCCATTCTTACCTTAATTCTGTCGAAAAGGTTAAAAAGCACCTTGTTAGGAAAATGACGGAAAGATTCCTTTATAAACCACTTATAAAAGTCAACAAGGTTATAAATGTCTTTAACCCAAATTCTAGTAAATAGTAAAAATGTTTTGAAATACATTTTTAAGAAACATGGATGTGGATGATAAAGAAATCCCAGTAGATTATTACGTATAAACAACCTCGGATAATGCAGAGATTGTGAAATAAACCCTTACCTTGTACTTTTCCTTGGTTGAGGGTAGGTTAACCTCCTGAATAATAGTGAATTAATTTTTATTAAATTATACAAGAATCATATATATTAATATGATATCATATATGATCTTTTAACATTACTTTGTTAATAATATTTTAGAATTATCATCGTTTCAGGTGTTAACTTACTCATTTTCTTTTATATGTTTTGTTATGTAAGCCATGTTTGTCACGGATAGGTTGTATCTTAATCATATACAGAATTATATCAAGTCCTTAGATACTATTATTAATCATCAAATGAGAATTATACTTGAATGGATACGATGGAGAATGAATCTCATCGCGTTCATGGAGATGGTAGTCCGTACATACGCACGAGCGACAATATCAATCTTTTGATATTAAAATAATATATAATTGGATGGTATAACATATATAAATAATCATTATCATGTTATATTTATTATTTACATGAGTTACACATCATTATTATACCCATCCAAATAATAATTTATTGAATAACAATTACACCACGACTTGGAGACGGTAAGCCGTACGTACGCACGTATGGTGACATGTTATTCAAAGGATGGATAGAATACTGAATATGGTTGTACCATATTTATAATAACATCACAGTATATATAAGATACTGGATTTATTATTTTAGAATGGTAATAACAAAGAAAGAAGAAGTGGAAGAAGAAAGAAACTTGAAAAAGGGTGGTGAAATCATTACCTCTTCTTTGGGTTCTTTCTTTTGATTTGATCAAAAGGGCTCTTAGGTTGGCTTTCTGACTAAAGGAAGGCCTCAAAGATGAATTGAGGGATTTTTAGAGAGTATTTGGGCCGAGTTTGGCCGAACCAAAAGGCTTTGAAGGTCTTAGTTAATGAGAAGAGAGGGTGCCCTTTTATAAGAGTGGTGAGGGGCACCTTTGGAAAAGCTAGAAATATAATTTTATAATAAATTTATATTTGGTTTATAATGGCTCCAAAGTGTATTATTTAGAGGTTAAGGTTGGGATGGGTCTAAAACCACTCAACCAATATAATTTAGACAGGTTTGGGTCAATATATTAATCTTATCTTTTAGTTTTAACTCTTAGTTAATTAGTTTGACACTTACAATGTCACATTGTATTTTTATATTACATAGTTAATAAACATACTATATACCTCCAAGAGACCCCAAAGTGGTCCATTAATGATAAAACAGTCATTATATAAGTCTCTTGGCAGAAACTTATATTTTTAGGAATTTAATATCAATTAATAATATAATATTTGTTTTAAAAACTCTTTTATGTCAATTTTGATACTATTCAATGGTTGATTTTTGTAAAACTTATAACAGAATGATTACTTCGAAAAAGGCTAATTAAATAAATCCTAATATGTCATATAATCCTAGGAAATTATTTTAATTCATTAAATGTCTCAAATTATATTTACTTGGGGTTTTATAATATCAATTATTTTTAATTTTCACCATTATGGTAATTACTGCATCATCATTGTGTCATAAATAAATTAAATTATATAATGTCTAAAAATTATAAATAAAATATCATTATGTAGGAAATCTTTTTATCTTTCAAATTAATTTTTACAATATAATTTATCTTATGTATAACTCTATATTAAAAAAAATTTAGTAAATAAACATTGATTTTAACTCTTTTAACTCTTCTTTGAATTAAATAATAATAAATGTCCTAATCTAATCCTAGTGGACCAAAATGATAATATTTTATTCCTAAGGTTGTTTTTGGTCGAGATACACTTGTCCAATAGAATTAGGACATGTTTTAGGGTAATATTAATATCATTTTTACCCTTAAATACCCTATTTACTTTTAACCGTGGTAAATAAAATTAAAAAGTTACTATTCACCAAAAATTATTTTCATCTCATTGAACCAAATTTTACTTCATGATTGTAACCGTGTCTCTCAGATTTTCGAACTTACATTTACAGAAGCGGTAAAATTATGTTTTATGAAAAATTCTGTTTTTTAACAACCACTTAGTAGTTTCATTATTCATCAAAAATTGAAGTTTTTCAGAACAATGCCAAAATTTCACCCCAAGATATAATTGATATTCCAATTTCAAAAATGATGTTTATTTTAAAAAATTACAATCATATAAGTTGCATTAATTTATTTTATAATTAATTCCAGCTGTCACAACAAATAGCGTGTTTTTAAGAAACAATATATACCAAAAGATTGACAATTGTTTAGGTCCAATTTCAAAGTGAAATTAATTATAATGAACACCGTTGGATAAAATGGTAAAAATAAATTCTAATTATACTTTAAAACCACTCAATAATATAATTTATCACTATAAATTATTTTGATTAAAAATTTTGTTTTTTTGTATTTTTCACTATTCATAAAAATTGGAAGTTCTCAGAAAAATACCAAAAATTCATCTTAGGATAATTTTGATATTCCGAAACCAAAAATGAAGTCCATTTTTAAATATAAAATATATATGATTTCAAAAAGTAGGTATTACTATTCATAATGGCTAGTTTGATTGGTTATGGTGTGTTAGAACTCGATGTTGCGTACAACACACGCTATCACATTTTTCAAAGAGAAGCGTACTATAGAAGCTTGGGGTGTTACACTTAGGTAGAGATAAAATGAATAAATTAATTATTTAATAATGAATGATAATTTTTTCAATGAACTATATGGGGGTGTGATTTTCATTTGTGTCTTGTTGTGTGGTTTCCCATTTACAGGTAGAAAAAAGGATGGATTTTTTGGGGTCATTTTCTGTTTTTAGAAACCATAGGTAAGGTTCAGTGTTTGGTATGTATCTGTATTACTTGAATATTCTATATTATTTCTATATGCACAAAACCCAATATGAGAACTATATGAAAAACACCCACAGCGTCACATGGGAGGGTGTCTTTACCAAACATCCCAATGAGAGGATGGATAATTGGAAACCCTCTTTTCCCTGCAACCTCTTCTAGGCAGTGAAATCCCATGATTCATCTGGTAGGTTATACATGTGATCCCCAAGTGTGAGCGGGGGAGTTGTGCTTTCCTAGGTGCGTTCAGAATGATATGTGTTGTTTATTCCCATGTATCTTCGAAATGATATGGGTTGTGATTTCCCTGGTGTTCTTGGGATGAGATGTGTTGTGCTTTCCTAGGCATCATAAGGGTGAGGTGGGGTTTGTGGTCCAAGTATCTACATGTTGGATGTCTTCTAATATGTGGCCCTAGTGTTTGTGGGTTTTATGTGACATGGTATGTGGCTCCAGTGTCTCTGGGTGGGATGTGATGAGGTTGTGAGGCCCATATGTGTGTGGGTGGGTTGTGAAGTGGTACTTTTAGAAGAGGTCAGAGGTCCATATGTTTGTCGTTAGGGTGTGAGAGTGTCTAATTAGTGGGAGGTGGTAAGGGAGATCCAAATTAGCGATGTACATACTGTATTAGTTTATTTGACTTATGTTACATAGTGAGTGTTCCTTAGTGAGGTTGGGATTACTAGTATACCTTGTTAGGTGTGGTTGGGTTCTTTTGTTTTCTCATGTCAGAATTACTATGGTTCCCACACATGTGCATGAGAGACTTTGTTTTTTCTACTGAGTATACTTATATGATCTCCCTACGTATATAAAACTATTTTCAGGTTTCCAGGATGATTTCATGGACTATACTAGACAATACTATCTCAGACATCGGGACAATTTTTTATCACCACTTATCCATTATATTTTTATTTACATCGGAGTTTCATTGTATTTGTAACAATTCTATTTCAAACATGCATGTTGGATAGATTTTGTATTTATTATATATATATATATGGTATATAAAGTTTTTTTGGAATGGACCCTATTAGCTCCCAATATTATTTTCATAAAAAGGGAAATGCCTCCCATATTTTGAGATTGTGTACCCTAGGTTATTGTTGCCACCTCGTGGCCTACTGGAGGCGGTACATGGGGGTCATTATCTCTATTTTTATATTTTCATTCCATAATGGTCATCTTTGGAAGGAGGGGGTCATGAAAAAATGGTATCAGAGGTAGGTTGAGAGATATGATTGAGTTCAGTGTTAGGCATGGTGAGGATTTCATGGTATGGTAGGGAAATAGTGTCATGTGACCTTGGGCATAACATAATAAATGGAATACATAAAAGTACACATGATATTAGTGCCTCGAATGATTTCATGCAAGGGATATAGGGATACTGAATGAACAAGTTAAGATACACCAATTGTATTATAGATACCCTAGGAAAGGTACATCCATAAAAATGAATGGTGTTTTTGCTTAAATTGGGTTGTTTTTTGGATTTTTCTGATATGAATATCTACATAATTTAAATTATTTAAATTAAAAATAAAATAAATTAACTACTACTCATGATTAGTAATACCATATTTATAATTTTACTTATAGTACCCAGTCATGGTGTATGGGTGTCTTGGTTAGTTAAGGCTCAGTAGGCCAATCTGGTTGAATGGTTTATAGTTGGTCATGTGTAGGTGGACGATGGGTGGGAAATTTTTTTACATGCTCTCCAACATAATTCCATGGAAAAGTAGGAGGGAAATTTTTTTATATAGAGTTGGAGAGCTCGCTCGAGGAGCCTGAGATCACCGTCAGTCTGATCTGTGATCCGACAGAGTATTGTGTTCATTTAGAAGTGAGCTAGATGTGAGGAGATAGTATTCAATGAAGGGGGTTGTACCTATGGGAGAGAAAGCAGGATATTGTTCTATGGGTCTATTTCAAAAAGGAGCTCTTAGAATAATTTCTTTCATTGACCATAATGGGTGAGAAGAGTTAAGAGTTACTCTCCCCCCATCATGGGAGTATAAAAGAATATCTAGAGAATATTTTCAAGGATCTCATTCATTTTTTCCCATATTTGTTTCTTGATGGAGAGTCTTGTGGGAGACATCTAAATGGGGAACTTTTTCCTTCTATCATGTACACCGGTACTCTATTTATTTTTTCGACATAATAAAAGGTTTAGAATAAGGAACAAGTGAATGATATTGTGAAATCATAATGAGGTCTACCGCGAGAGGGGATCATGCAGAGTTGTTCGAGAGGTGTGGTTAGAAACTATAGGTCTTAGGAGACAATGGATTTGATGTTTTTATTGGCTGGGAGTTACCCTTGGAAATTCATGTTTTGACCTTCTAGTCCAAAATAATTTACACGAATGATGGGAATGATGTATTTCCATTATAGGGTTCAAGACCATATTCAAAATAAATGTTTAGTCATTTTTCATAAACTATGTGGTGGAGGTGGATAGGTTCCCTAAAAATTTTAGCAGTAGTATCGAGCTATGTGGTTTTAGTAGTATGAGCCACAATATCGTGCTCAACTGAGGGGATATATAGTATGTAGAGGACAACCTTAGGGTGTTACTCAGGGACCTTGACCCAGGCATGGTGAAGGAAGCATTCATCAGTAGAGGGGAAGTGGGGTTGGGTATGGTTAGTTGCACGTTGCAGAGTATGATGTTCTTGTATGATTGGGGATCATTAGAGGTAAGATGTGAGTTTTTAGTACCCTTACTTATGATTTGTTTGAATCAAGGGCATCATAGACGTTTTTTCCACCTTATCTACCCCATGCTCTAGGAGTAGACGTACAAACAATTGTCATACCATATGTGTTGAGTACCTAATTCAATGGTTAGACTAGCTTATTTGATGTGTTTCAAGGATGTAGAATGATGATGGGACCACTTTAGTATTATTGGGATACATTATTACAATAGATTCAACCATATAAGGCAATTTTTAGTATCAACTAATATTATTCTGTATAAGAAGTTATCATCTTCTTTTGGAGAGGAGTTATGTTCTCTGACATGCATGGATAGCATGTTGTCTTTTTTGGTGTGTAGAGATCTCATGTGGGTTGTTGTCATATATAACCTCTTATTTCCTTTTTGGTTGAGCTATTAGTGAAATTGGTGGATTCTAAGATGACGAAGGTCCCATAGTTGTTGAGGAGTTCCTATTTGTTTTTTTCATGGAGGCTGGGACATTACCCACTCTAGGTGATGTTGAGTTTGGGATATACATGTAGCCGGATGCTTCTCTGATCTCAATGTCTCCTTATCATATGTAACCTTTCGAGTGACGTGATCTTAGAATTTTGATTGGTGTCCTCATGAAGAGGGGATTTATTTAGCCTAGGGTGTCATTGTGGGGTGCTCCGGTGTTGTTTGTAAAGAAGGTGGATAATGTTCTCTTGTTGTACATATACTACAGGAGAATGAATCAAGTGATATGAAAACCCGCTACCCACTCCTGGGGATAGAGTTTATTTTTTACAATCTGAGATGGGTAGGTTAGTTTTATAGGATCATCGTATAGTCTAGAAATATCTAATTGAGGGTGAAGGTGGGAGATATCCTAAATACTGCTTTCAATTTTAGGTATGGGATCATTGAGTTTGTAGTCATGTCATTAGATGTTATGAATGAACCAACTGTATTCCAGGTACTCATTAACTCCATATTTTTTAATTCCATCTATCTCTTCATCATTAAATTCATCAATGATTTCTTGATCTATTAAATGTCAGAGGAGGACCATGTCGAGATTCTCAAGACCATCATGCATGTTCATTGACACAAAAATCTTTATGTAATGTTGTCCATGTTTAAGTTATGGACATGATAGGTGTGTTTCCTTGGGCATGTTGTGTTCATGTAGGGTGTAGAAGTTGACCCATCAAAGGATGAAGCGTTTTTATGTTTGGAATCACCCAATAATATGGAATCGGTTCTCCTTTTACTATTCCTTGTGGGCTAATACTGGAGGATGGTACCTTATTTCACATGATTTACAACTCAGATGACAACTCTGACATAAAAAGACCATGATTTTTTGTGGAATGAGCAGTGCTAGGAAGTGTTTTACTATCTAAATGGGAATTTGGTTAGCACTCTAATGCTTTGATTTCCAGAGGATGGGGTGATGTTCAAGTGTTTTGTGAGGATTTCTGTCTAGGTTATGGATTTTTTTGAGGAAACTCTATTATGTGATCTCTTATAGGTCTACGTATTTATTTACCCTTGAATGTAACTATGCCACCTCTGATCTGGAGATATAAGATTTCATATTAGCACTAAAATTGTTGCGGAATTACCTCCTTTAAGAGCACTTTGTGGTCATCACAGAACAAAATAGATTGAGGTATATCTTTTCATAACGAGATCTGAATATGTGGAATTGGAGGAGTATGCAGTTTCTTTAGGAATATTATTTTTTGATGTACTCTACCTCATGAATGGGGAATTCTTTGACTGATGATTTTATTAAATGGTTTTTAAAATAGGTTTTTTGGGAATATATGGAAACATAAAAGGAAATATATGAGTGTGAATCCATACACATGGATGCAAGGGTGGGTAATGGTAGAGGAATTTTGTTTCAGATGACGGTGTGGTCTTTTTAATGAAGCAGGTGGGGGAGTCTTATAGGGGATACTCATAGGCATAGGTGATGTACGATCATGTTATCCATATTGATACTTTAGAAGGATGTTTATAGGATAGTTAGAATTAATTTTCATTTCGTGGAAGACTATTTTTCTCTTGTGGTGATGTGTGAGGTATTCCTCTATGAGTCTCATAACTCAACCATAGCGGTTCACCCAGGACTTTCCAAAATGTATTATATCTTGAGGATATAGTTTTGGTGGCCTAATATTAAGGGGTCAATGACAATGTTTTTAGAAAAGTGTTTAATATTCTAGAAGTTGAATGATGAGCACTATTTTCCATGTAGTTTATTGCATATCCAAGATATCATTGAGTAAAAATGGGATAAAATTTTTGTGGATTTCATCATAGTGTTACCCAAGGATTAGGGTGGCTATGATTCTATCTGGGTAGTAGTGGATTGGCTGACAAAATTGGATCACATTTTATCAATCAAGGAGTCAGTGTAAAATTTTTCTTATAAAAGAGGTAACTTGATGAATTTTTGAAGTTTCATGGGGTTCCAAGGTCCACAACCTTATATATGGATGTGTTTTTTACCACATGAGTCTATAGGGTATTAAAACATTACTTTAAAAATAGTTATTCCTCAGTGTAACATTCCCCCCTCAGATAGATGCGTAGAAGGAACAAACATTCTAGATGTTGAATGATTTTTTGCGATAATGCATCTTGGATTGTGGAGGATCTTGGGTATGACAATATCCCATGGTAGAGTTTGGATACAATAATATGTACCACATTTCAATTGGCATGGATCATTTTGAATCCTTGTATGGAATACAGTGTTGTGCACCTTTGTGATACATAGGGGATGGTGAGAGAGTTGTGTGTGGCCCTTATATAGTGAAGAGGAAGACATAGAAGGTTCAACATGTTCATGAGAGGATGGAAGTGGCAAATGATTGGGAGAAATCATATACAAATTATCAGAGGAGGAACTTGGGGTTTGAGGTTAGTGACCATGTGCTTATAAATGATTCCCCTCAAAGTGGACAATAGAGGTTTTTTAGAAGAGTAATCCTTCTCTTGGGTTATTTTGAACCTTCAAGGTGTTGGGGAGAGTTGTAGAGGTGGCATAACAGTTGGTGATGTCACCTCTTTTGAAGAGGTTCCACGATGTCCATTATATATCTCAACTCCATCGGTATCTTCACGGTGACTCCCATTTCATTAACTATGAGGATTTAGATAACCAACATTCTACGACATACATGGAGCAACCAATATAGATCAAAGATCACTGGGGGAAGGTTTATGTTTGCGGATCATTCATTATGTTTATGTGTTGTGGAGGAATGGTGGAATGGAGTAGAATACATGGAAACAAGAAATGAATTTTCATTACAACTACATTGAGTTGTTTTGAGTTTTCCATAGTTTTTTATTATCTTGTGATGTAATGTTCGAACATAAATTTATGCAATAAGCTATTTTTCATTGGTTTGACATGTATTTTCTATAATGTGTGAAGAATTACTGACATAGGAAAAAAGTATAACTAAATTATTAATTGAGAAAAATTATTTATGATGCAATTAAACTGATGAGGGAAAGGTAGTTCCACCTAGAGAAGAAAGTATATGTACATGAAGGATAGAATTCCCTAGTTTGAGTGTTTGGACAATGTGGTTGTTATGATTGTCTATTGTGGCCTCCAGTTGATTAGGTTACCATATTATTGAGGATGTGTTTTAGGATTTCAAGGTTTCACTCTATCTTTCGAACAACATCAAGTGGTTTATCATTGAACATTGATATTGATATAGGTGTTTTAAGAATAGAGATATCCTAGGGAGGTATCTCCCTTAGTGGTTGTTCAGACCCCTCTTTTTTTGGTTCGTGGTTTTGAAATATAGAGGGATATAATGATTTGATAGGTATCTGATGTAATGTATCTAACCTCTATAATCCTTTTAATATCGAAAATTTGGTCGTTGAAGTCTTGTGGGAGGTCACAATGACTTATTTCAACACATTTCAATTTTTCTGGTTTTTTAGCTTCTCCAACTGTAGGTCATGATAGTGAGTCACTATGGTGATTCAGGATGGTAGCTTGTGATGGTGAGACGTATTGGTGTGTCATGGTGGTAGTCACGATGGTGAGTTGCAGTAGTTTATCCTGATGGTAGCTCACAATGGTGAGTTGCAATGGTGAGTCAGGACTTGTGAGTCATAATAGGGACTCATACCGGTGACTCGCATTGCTGACTCACACTGGTAGCTCACAATGCAATCTCGTCGAATGTTGACATGCACAGATGACTCACACCTATAATTTGCATCGATGAATTTTCTAATGGTGATGAATTTCCAATACTTTTTTTTTCAGTTTATCCTGATTCCAATTGTTTTCCCCCATTGACATTTTATTTTATGTAAAATGAGTTTAAAACCTTATTTAGTGTTTTTTGGAGCCATTTCGAATCTTATTTTTCTTTTAAAACCCAAAAGTTTCCTTTTACAATGAAACCACATTTTATTGGGAAAGATACTTCTTTAATATATTTTAGAAACCATTTCTCCCATTAAATGATCATTTGGCCTTTCTAAAATAGACTTCTTATATTACTTATGAGCATCCCTTTTTTTGATAAAATACTCCCAAATACTTTCTTCCTCAATGTGTATTGTGTTAGTGATGTATCTTTGGGATCATGTTTTTCCTAGTGTGTTTTCTTACTACATGCATGCCTCATGTTTTGTTGCAGTATAGAATTTCTGATCATCTATTCTTTAGGCTAGGGATCCCTTCATCTCTCTTTTATTTGTGTATCATACAGGATGAGTGTATGAATTTATCCTTTGTGAAGATAGAGTAAAAAAAATTCATAAAGGTAATTGAATTGGTTTTAGATCAACATGATGTGTTGGGAATGAGATGTAATATATTTTTGTTTATTTTTATATTTTGATAAATATTGTGAATTACATGTGCTATATTCCTACAAAAAGTCATAGTCATTATTGGTCCTTAATTGTTCATTTGTGGTGTATTTTTTAATTATTGTTGCCGGTATTATGTGTAATTAATGTACATATGAAACTGGTTATCAAACTATATTCGGATAAATTAATGGATTCCCCAAGATATAAATTCTTTAGTGATAACCCATGAATTAACAACTCGAATTGAATAAGAGATTCCTTATCAAATTTGGAAACTGTTTCTTGTGTGGATTTTATTATGTTGCGATTGGGAGTGCTGATGTGTTTGTGTGGGTGGTTCATAAGTTGTAATGGGATCTCATGATGAGAGATTTATTGATTGTGGAATGGATGGGGAGTGTTGTGCAGTAGGGTTCTGGTGGGTTGTGTGGTTATGTGTTATTGGCTGTGGCTGTGAGATAGGGTTTTTCTATATTGAGACAACAGATTGGGTAGAATGACATTGAAGAATAATAATGGTAGTGGTTGGTGTGGGTAATTGTCCAATGGTTTCTACATGAAAATCATGCTGAAAGTTTCACACTAGGTCCAATGATATATGTATGTTATGTCATGAATGGGTGTTAAATGGAGAAGAATGTGATGTGGGGTAATTTACCATGGTAATTGTTATTCTGTGTGAATGTTTCTATGGGGGTTGATGTGTGCCGTTCTTGGTATTTTCCTAGGTATATATGGAATAAATATATTAATTATTTAATAAATAATAATTTTCTACATGAATTATATGGGGGTATAATTTGAGTTTTTGGATTGTTGTGTAGTTTTAAATTTATAGGTAAGAAATGGATAGTAGCATTGTGGGATGGTTTTTTGTTTATGAACCCATAGGTTGGGTAGAGTATCTGGTATCTATAATAAATACTTTTATTATCATTGTGATTTATATATTATCTCCACCATTGTTTAAAACTATGTTCCAAACACTCCCATCATCATGGGGGAGGGTGTATTTCCCAAACATATCAGTGGGAGGATGGATGGCAGGACACCCTCTCGTCCCTACTCCCACTTCTAGGGGTGATAGCCTATGATTCATTAGGATAGTTGGTGTTTTGAATCCATAGTGTGTGCAGGCGAGTTGTATTTTCACATGTGTATTTGTGATGAGATATGTTGTGCATTCCATGTGTATTTTGGATGAGATGTGTTGTGATTTCCCTAGTGCCTTCTGGATAAGAAGTATAATGATTTCCCATGTCTCTTCAAGAGGAGTTGTGGTTTCTATCCATAACATATATTGGCGGGATATGATGTGGAATTTGTCATATGTGTTAAGAGGTGGGGTGTGATGTGGTATGCGCCTCTGTTGTTTGTGGGAGGATATTGATGTCGTTGTGTGTCCCAGTTCTGTGGTGGTGTATTTTGATGTTGTTTTTTATGAAGATATGGGAGAGCCATGATGTATGTTGTTATGGTGTGAGAGTGGATAATTAGTGGTAAGGTGGATAGTTGTACCCAAATCATTGATGTGATTATTATATTAGATTACATGACTTTTTTTACTTGTTGAATTTTCATTTGTGAGGTTGGGAGGGCTGGTATACCTTTTTATGTGATGTGGGTTCTATTATATTCTCATAAGATAATTAGTTCTCTTCTCTCAAATGTTTACAATAGACTTTAGTTTTCTTACTGAGTATACTTGTATGATGACCCTGTGTATATAAAAATACTTTCAGATTTTCATGAGGATATCATGGACTATTTTAGACCTTACTAGCCTGTACTTTGGCTTAGTTGTTGTGTCGCTTCTTAGCCATGCCATTGGTATTTACAATGGAGTTTACTTTTATTTATTTCAATTGTATTTCAAATATTCATGTGGGATGGATTTTGGATTTTGATTATATATACTATACATGGAGATACTATGGGATGAATCATCGTATCTCTAGATACAGTTTTCATTAAAATGGTAATGCTTCCCATCATGTGAGATTGTGTACCCTTGGGTATGGTTTCCACCCTGGGGCTTACTGAATGTGCGAATTAGGGGTCCTTATCTCTGTTTTTTCATTACTAGTCATGGAGGGGAATCTTTGGAGGGAGGGGGTTATGGTAGGTGGAAACCCTGAAAACAATATAAATCATGTAAAATGCAAGAAATCTTTGAAATATCATTGAAAATCCCTAAAAGCTTTGGAAAATATGAAAAATATTGAATAGAACTAAAAATAATAATTAATATTTGAATTCATAAAAACTGTGGAATTCCCATAAAACCTATAAAAAACATGAAAGAGTATAAAAAACACTATAACAACATCAAAACATGTATATCATGGACGAAACCTTATTATACATTTACATTGATTATTTTGGGATTTAGATGTGTCAATAGAGGGTTAGAAGAAGTGAGGTATTCCTAAATATGGAATTTTTATGTGAAATAGGTGTATCACTATGTGGATATGTTCATTACCATATTGGAAGATGGTTGTGATATTTTATTACTATAATATCATTGATATATAGGTTTCATGAGAAATCCATTTTAATTTTTTTCAACACTTTATCAAGGTGGTGTATTTTTTGCACAATGAAGCGGTTATTCATGGACACTATATCAATTTATAGTGTAGGGTGCATGATTATGAAAATATGTCACTACACTATTATGAGAGATATGTTTATTTGTGGTGTGATTCATTTGGTTATTGTGTAAATATTATAGAAGGTAATTTTATTATACTATTATTCAATTATGTATGAATTTTATAATATGAAGGGTGCTGGTCATAGTGTTTTTTAATGAATAATTTCTTAGGGTTTCTGTTTTCCCATACATATAACCCCTCATGTATAAATGGTAATTGTCTATATTGTGAATGGGTTTTGGTGAGTTATTTTTCATATGATTTTTCATCACAATATGGGACTCCTATTGTGACAATTATCAGTTTCAAAGGATATTATATATCAGGAGACCACAGTCGTTGTGTCATTACCTTTTTAAATTATATCTAACTAATAGAATTGACATAGTTCTATATTGGATATATAATGTAGTTTAAAAATTGTTTTAGATAGATAAATGATTTAGCTACATAAGGGTATGAGCACGGAACATTATGTCATTCATCAATGAATTTAGACCATACTTTGAAGCTAAGAATTGTAAAATAATTCTTTAATTCCCTCAATTTGAAAAATACCTATGAAAATATTGTTGTTTCCATGGATAAATGAATGTTCCATTTTATTTTCTTCTTCCCTTGGACTCATAGTTACATCTTCATTTTAATATGGGATGATTTCTATTATTTTCTTTTGAGATCCTCCACATGTAATTATTTATTAAAAATTCCATGATAGTATTATAACTATGTTTTTTATAATTGATTCATACAATTTATGGAGGTTTTTATTCTCTATTAAATTTATATTTCCATAACCTGATCATAGATATACAATCATCAATTTATCTTAATCTTGTGTAGAATTTGATGGAGCTTCCCCTAAAGTAGGGTATTTATTAATTCCCCATCCTTATTTTTTTATTATATAAGCATAATGGTTTTTTAATTTAATCAAAGAAATGTAATTTCATAATGGTGATTATGAAATGGGCCAAATTTATGTAATTTAATATTAGTGATTCTCATGTAGTTTATATAATTTCATGATATTTCTTATAGATAATGGTTGGTTATTACTCGTGATAATTTTCTTTCTTCTATGATATATGTTTTTTCATTTTATTAACCTCAGGAGATAGGTTGGGAAACACCAAGTAAAGGTGTTCAGCACCTGGGAACAGGTCTTGTGATGCCTGGGGGTCCTGAAACAATGGAGAAGATCTCGTCTTGTGACAATCTGGGTGTGATGGGTGACCCAGATCTCTGTTTACAGAATCGCTTTTCTACTCTTGATGTTCCTGATCCGGTCCAAATAGAGAAGGCTGAAGGGATGGATACATGTGAGCATGGAGGGGGGAAGTAGTTAGGGATAACACACAGCAAGTAGGAAATGAGACAAGTGTACTGGATGGAAAACTGGTGGAGGAGGAGCTCACACACATTTCATCAAATAACCTGGTGTCTATGGAGGTGGCAGTGGATAATGATGTAGCATTGTCAGGCAGCAATGTGTTAACCCCTATTGACATCAATCATCCTTAATTGAGGGTTGCAACCTCGGAGGGGGGAGGATCTGATTGCTTCAAGGGTCTGAGAGAGGCCCCTAGGGAGGGGGATATGTTTCCAATGGTGAGAAAGAGAATGAGAGGGAGGTGCTCAAGGCCTCGTATAGTGAAATGGTTCGGGGAGAATGGAAAGGAACATCTGATAATGGGAATGGTAATATGGGAACCGGAACTGATACACAAAAGAAGAAACCTAGAAAAGACTACTCGAACATGCCGAAGACGGTGTCTACGAGGTCCTCTACCAAAAATGGAAAAGGGAAGGAAGTAAACACAAAGAAGGGACAAAATAAGTCATTGTCTAGGACATCTCTGTCTGAAAGGGAGTTATGTCTTAGGGAGCAATACATCAATATGCTCAACCAATATGCTCCATCTAAGTGGGAATCCGCAGATCCAGATGACTTGGATGCTGGTGATGATGGGGAATTTGATGTCTTTTGAGTGGCATTGTTGTTTGGGGTGACTTCTATTTCTTTCCTATGTACTTTTTACTGCTTTTTTCTTTTTTTAATAAAATTGGGACCAGGAATTCGGCCTGGGCTTGCATCTTTTTGGTAATGAACCAGATGGGGAAAATTTAAAAAAATTTATATGATATATGAGTAAGAGGTGTTGAATTTAAATTAAGGTGTACACTAAAAAATTAATTCATAAATAATTATGTTATTAAGAGGGGTTCTATTGGGATTGTTTTAAAAAATTATATTATTCGTAATGTTTTGGTTAATTATAAATGAAGTTAATTTTTCTTATTTGGAATGAGGATGATGTTATTTATGTGGTGGTGGATAATGAAATTTTATATTGTTTATAAATTGTTCCATGGCTATATTTATTGATGTTGAATGGTTTTATTGATTTCACATGATTATTTTAATGTGACATATAATGTTATGTGTTGTGATTTGTTCATTTTTTTGTGTCGAATTATATATTACAATCATTATGTAATTTTACTGGTTATAATGAATTTATTGTTGATTGTAGGATATAATTTAATAAGTAATTTCTTTAAATTTATTGTTATTATAATAAATTAATCGTTAATGGTACAGATAAATATGGTTGATATTTAATGATTCTTATTAATTTAAATAAAGTAGTTAATATAATATCTATTATAAGGTGGTTCGTATTAATTAATCTGGAAGTGGGTATGGGCTAGATTTTAACCGACATTAGAAATTAATGATCAACAACTGAGTTAAATAAATGGGTTGTAATTGGGATAAATTTGGTTTGATTTATAATTAGTTACTTGATATAAAATATTGAAATTTTTGGAACAATGTATGTAATTTTAGTTGTCAAATGTTAAATTTATATAGTGATTAGATAAAATGGTAAAATGTAGTGATATTGTTGTTTTTTTTTGTTTTTTTGTAAATGTTATGGTTGTATACAATAGGATGATAGAAAAATATATTATCATGTGAAAGTAGTAGTAATATAAACATGATGAATACTAAAATTGCTTTGTGTATAAAAATTAACTATCAGATTGGTTATTTATATAATATATATTATATATTCATTATGATTTCTTACACAACCCAACAGAATTTTATCCTCTTACTGACTCCATGTTTTTTCTATTTATTTTTATTTTCTATATAATTTATGTTTGAGAAGGATAAAATGGATTACTATGAACTCTTACCAATAATATCATCCATGAACTGTAATTTATATATCCTATGGTTTGGATACATGTGAAATAATACCTTACAATAAGAGTTCCTCTGTGATTATGTTGTGTTGTTAGAGTTTATATTTTTTGGTTGAGAATGTGATAGATTTATTGAAGGATGGCAGGGTCCAGGAATGGTAGGAGTTGGGGTTGATATTCATGTCCTTATTTTTAATGATACCCAACTATGATAATGTTGTTGGGTATGGATTTTTTATGGATATGTGGTTGTATAGAAATATAAATTATATGGTTATATTGATATAAAAGGGATGGGAGAACCATGAAGTTTTTCTCTTGGTTTTCAATGATAGAAGTACATGGGGAGTCATTTTGGAATATTTTTTAATATATTATATTGATAGTATGTTATCATACTTGATTCTAAAATATGGGGAGTGATCCCTATTGAGGTTCAGTGATAATTAACCAACATATGTGTATATTGATTCTATTGTTTTTTTACTGTGGTGTTTTTATTTTTCTTCGACATTTTTTATGAGAGGTGTTGTGGATGATCATAAAATTTATACATGTACCCCCTCCTATATAAATAATTTTTAATGATATTACTAGGATGGATTCAGTACAAATTTGGTCATTAGTTGTTTAAATATTGGAGTTTGTTTTTAGAATTTCATTCTATGATTTTACTTCAGTTATTTTATTAGAGGTGTGCTTCTATATGAAATTATATTTATTATAAAGTTCATGTATTGTTTTATTACAAGGAGTTGATAAGTGTCTGCATGATGTATTCCTGTAATATTATGAATAATTTCTTCTACATGTTTGTTATATATACACAATGAATTTAGAGGTATCAATCATCTTCCTTAATAATCTTGGATAAGTTTATAGTGTGTGAGGATTTAAAAAGTTTCAATCATATATATGTATAAAATATAGTATTGATTTTGGAGTTAGGAACTGAAGAGAATTTTTTAGGTCTTGTAGGAAATAAATATTAGTCTAGCATTGTGTGTGAGGTAACATGTATGATTAGATATAACACAGGTTGTTAGGACCTTCTAAGATCTTATATAAGGAAATTAATATTTATACACCCCATAGGTTTTATAATGTTGAGTTCAAGGTATACACCAAAGAGATGTATGTGAACCATGATTATTTATTTCTATGGTTTAATTTCAATGATTTTTGGGAAAGATAAAATGAATCTTAATATATTAATCTTAAAAAATATATTCTACAAGGATTGTGAAATTTCATTTACACTATAAATCATAGCTCTGCATCAACATTTAAAAGTGCTTCAAATTGTAAAGATGTGGCATGATGATCTGGTTTATGTCAATTTGTTTACTCGACTAGTGAAACAATATCATGGAAAAGTACATAGTGTGAGTTATAGTGTCAGAGTATTAACATTTCATATAGGACTGTAATGAATCTATAGATTTAATGATTAATAGATTTTCTCAATATGACATTAATCATAATCTTTTCGTGGATATGTCATTGGGTCTCATTGTTCATTTCTCAAATGATTGGTTCTCTTTGACAGTTCTATAATCTATTTTATGGAAACTTTGAGGAGTCATATATTGAATAGGATTATATATATATATTAAGTTATATTAAAGGTTCCTTTTAACAATTTTAACTGTAGTGATTATTTATGAAATTATTTACCTAAATAATGGAGTCTAGGAATGTGAGACCTAACGATTTATATAAGAACATTATCTATTTTTTCATAGATAATTTCATAAATTATGAGGGATAAGACATACAATTAGATTAGTTATTATGCCTATAAATATGGTATTAAGTTACCCTATTTATGGTATATATATATATATATTGATGAAGTATATGATGAATATATGGAAACATTCTGATTCAGGGTTATCCTGGGAGGGTAGTCACCCGAACAAAACCATTAGTTGTACTATAGAAAAAGAATCTTGGATTTTAGCGGAGATGAGATTTTGAATTATAGGTAGTTGGCCTCAAGAGTATTTTCTAGGGTTTTATGGATTCAGTGGTCCTTTTTCATTAATTTTGTGATCTTATATTGTGACTTTTTCAAAATAATTAATAGTCACTATCATGAAAAATTCAAGATCAGTCATGGGGGATAATGCGATCTAGGTGGGTAGGTTCAATTTTCAACCATAATAGTAGTTTCCTCATAGAAGTTATCAATAGTGGTGAAACCTAAATTTATTAAATAATGGGGATATAGAAATGGTTGGGGATATACAGATGATTCTATCTTCCCTTCAGAACATATGACATAACATGAACATTGAGGTTGATATTAGAAAGGACAAAGTGGTATAAAAATGGGAATGATATATTGTACTCTATATAGATTTCAGTTATAGATGGAAAATATATTTTTCTTGGTAATATGTTCTTATAATCTACCTAATGCATTATTTTATATATATATTATAAGTAGTATATTTAATAATCATTAGTCTATCACTTGGATGTAATGGTAGAGAGTTTTTTTATCATCGTAATTATGATTAAACTATCCATAGTTCAATATATTTTTATTCATGTGTGTTAGGGTTGTGAGGTACTGATGTAGAATCATCAATTACTATGTGTATTTATTATTATTATATTTATAACCATATGATTTTCACCTTGGAATAGAATAATTTTATTATATAAATATATTAATTGGTTACCTTTGAATGAGACATTATTTCTATGATGAGGAATGATAATGTGAGGTTCTTATTAGTGTGTTGGATAATCTTAGGGGTTGTATTCATTCAAATGATCTATTTTCTAAAATAAAATAGCATTCATTATGTTTTGTTTAATTTTAGATGTTTGTGTTTCCAATACTCTTTTAGTGTTATTTAGATTTTTTTTCTGAAAAAATTGATATGTTGCTCCCTCTACATGATATTGAAACCAATACGGAGTTGTCTCATTGTTCATTTGTAATTGTAATGGATCTTTATCATTTGAGACCATTGAGGATATGAGGTTTTTTATTCACTTTGATTATTTTATCGGGAAGGTTTACATCTATGCCAATGTGTCCTTTTGGGTTCTTTAATGTTGGTCTCAAATAAGGGGGGTGGTACCTATCTAAATGTCGAAATACTGTTGGAAATTGAATGAGGCGATTTTCATTAACTATTATTTCTTCCCCATGAAGGGTGAGTTATTAAACCAATTAAATAGAGCTTGTTCGTCTTTGATGATTGATTTTTAGAAAGGGGGTCATCATATGATGATGAAAATGGTGGGTATCTAAAATACTTATTTTACGTGTCATTATTTATAATTTAATTTTTTAATGATTTATTTTCATACTATAAATTCCATATTAGTTTTTATGGGACACATTAACTCTATATTTCATGAATTATTAGATCAATATATGGTAGTGTTAATTGAGGAAAACCTTATGTACTCAATGACTATGGATGATCATGTCAGGCATCACTGTATAGTTTTACTACTCCTTAAATTCTACTAACTCAATGGGTCGTTGTCCATGTAAAATTTATTAACGTATGAAGTTATTTTTTTACGTTATGTGGTTTCTCTATAGGAAGTAACAGTCAATCCAATAAATAAAACACTGATTTTTGTCTTATGTTTCAGTTAAGAATTTTGTTGAGGTCAATTAATTCCTTGGTTTTGTAGGGTACTATAAGTGGTTCTTGTCAGATTTATCTTGGCTTTTATCCATACTGATATCCATTAATTAGTGTTCCAAGTGTTCCCATAGTATTATAGGTATAATTAAACATTCATCTACCAAATCAATAAGTTAATATGTGATCCTATCATTAAATCGATGGATGAAAGAGTTATGTTCAAGGTTTTATGGGATTCATCTATTTTTTGTTTTAACATTATATTCATAAACCAAAGAGAAGAGATATCGTATTTAACTTGGTTATTACTATATAATGAATGTAACTATTAAACCAATGACCATGAGTAATTGGTATTGGATCATACTCAGCAGCTACTGTGGTATTATTCCTTTTAGTTATCACATTGTGGCCTTCACGTATCATGAGATTGTAGGATATTTTCTCTTTCATTGTGAATAGAATCCATGTTAGTATTAGTGGATAGTGTTCTTGTTAGATTATGAATATTTCATATCCTCACCCTATGGGAAATTAAATATATTTATTGATGAACATAGTACTATTTCATGAGGAGGTATTGTTCAAAAGATTGGAGTTTACTAGTGAGCGATGATGTTTCTTTTGGTGATCAGTATTGATACAGAAGTGGTTTATGGTAGTATGTTCTAATACCAAATGAAAATTAATTAATCCATTTATCAATGCATGGTGGAGTCCTATTAGAGATACATTGAGGTATAAGTGATACTTTATTGTAACAGCCCAAGATTTTATGAAAAATATTCGTTTTAATTTCAATAATGTCTTGTGTTGTACGCTACACCAAAAGGAGCTTGCACAAAACGCATCCTTGACTTGCCTTGCATTACACGCAATCACGACCTTCCTCGATAGCGTGTGTAATACGCAATACCGAGTTTCACTAAACAACGATATGCTATTAAAATATTATTAAAACTAGCAGTTATGAATAGTAATAACCACTTTTTGAAATTTTTTATATCTTATTTTTCAAAATGGACTTCATTTTTGGATTCAGAATATCGAAATTAGTTTAGGGTGAAATTTTGGTAATTTGCGGATAACTTTCATATTTTGATGAATAGTGAAAATTACTAAATTTTAGTTAAAAACAACTTTTTCAATCGAAATAATTAATAGTGATAAATTATTAATTTTAGTGGTTTTAAAGTATATTTAGAATATATTTTTACAATTTAATACAATGTTGGTCATTGAATGTAATTTCACATTTAAACCAGACATAATCAAGTGTCAATCTTTTGATAGATATTGTTTCTTAAAAACACGCTATTTGTTTTAAGAGTGGGATTTAATTATAAAATTAATTAATGCAACTTCTATGTTATGAATTTGGTAAAATAGACTTCATTTTTGAATTCGGAATATGAAATATAGCTTAGGATAAAATTTTGGCATTGTTCTGAAAAACATCAAATTTTGATGAATAGTGAAACTACTAAGTGGTAGTTAAAAAACTGAATTTTTCATAAAACTTAATTTTACCGCTTCTGTGAATGGAATTTCAAAAATCCGAGAGACACGGTTGATGTCAGTAACTAAAATGTGGTTCAATGAGATGAAAATAATTTTTGGTGAATAGTAACTTTTTACTTTTATTTACCACGGTTAAAAGTAAATAGGGTAATTAAGGGTAAGAATGATATTAATATTACCCTAACACATGTCCTAATTCTATTGGACAAGTGTATCTCGACCAAAAACAACCTTAAGTGTAAAATATTATCATTTAGGACTACTTGGATTAGATTAGGACATTTATTATTATTTAATTCAAAGAAGAGTTAAAAGAGTTAAAATCAAAGTATATTTACTAAAACATTTTTAATATAGGGTTTTACATAAGATAAATTCGATTTTAAATATTCATTAGAAATATAAAAAGATTTCCTACATAATGGTATTTTAGTTGTAATTTTTAGACATCACATAATTTAATTTATTCATGTCACAAAGATGATGCAGTAATTATCTTATTAATGAAATATTGACATAATTGATGTTATAAACACCAAAATAAATGTAATTTGAGACTTTTTATGAATTCCATTAATTTTCTAGGTTACTATGATATATTAGTGTTGATTGAATAAACTTGGTTAGAACATATAATTCTGTTATGACTTTCACAAAAATCATATATCAAATAGTGTCAAAATTGACACAAAATAGTTTTTAAATCAAATATTATATTATTAATTGTTATTTTATTCCTAAAAATCTAATGTTCGTCCAAATGACATAGATAAGGATATATGTATTAATAATATACAATTGGGGGTTCTTTTGTCATGTTATAGTAAGTGTATTAACCATATAGTGAAAGAAAACAAAAAGACACGGTAAAAGATAAATTATTTAACTTAGAGTTAAATCTAATTGATAAGGTTAAAATAATACCCTAAACTTGTCTAAATCCTATTGGATGATAGGATTTCGACCCATACCCACTTTGTCTTCGAAATAAGACCCTTTGGAACCATTATAAACCGATTTTGACTTTAATATAAAATAATATTTTGAGATATTCCTAAGGTGCCCCTCTCCTCCCTTATAAAAGGGCACCTCCTCCCCCTCCTCCTCACACCAATTTGAGCACTCAATCTCGGCCAACCCCTGCCATTTTCTCCTCTCCACTTCCCTAGAATAATCCTAGAGGTCCTGGTCTTCTTCAAAGACTAATCTTAGTTCCCTAAGTGGAGGATTCAAAGAAGCGTTCCAAAGAAGAGGTAATATCCATTACCGATCTTTTCAATTTCTTTCTTCTTCAACTTCTTCTTCTTTAGTTGTTTCATGATAATGTAATAACATCAGTATTACTTACATACTGATATTTTATTATAAATATGAAACAACCCTAATTCACCTTCTATCCATCCTACGGAAAAATGAAATCACCGCGCGTGTGTACATACGGAATACCGTCTCCACGCTGTGGTGTAATCTATTTTCCACCATCACCTTACAAGGATGGGTATAATGGTGTAATGAGTAACTATTTATGGTTATTATAAAGTAATATTGATACTAAAATAATATACATATACTCCAATACAATTCCACGATCATAGGAACGATATCATCACTCGTGCGTACGTACGGAATACCGTCTCCACGATGTGATGCGACTCGTTCTACATGATCATCATTACATAGTAATTATATAAATGAATTGAATGAATAAATATGATATATGTTACACTAATACCATTCTGGATATAAGGTATCTATAAACTTAAAAGAAGAATAAGAATTTATTCGGCAAAACACGCATAAGAACAAAAGGCAATAAGGACCCGAGTAACAAGTAACAATGAAATATTTCTAACAAGACGCTAAGAATATGACCATATATGATATCATATCAATATGTATGATTCTGGAATAAGTCAATAACATTATTTAAACCATTATACAGGAGCTTCGGACACATACAAATTAAATCGGACCTAAGGTAAGGGAAATATCACAATCTCACTTTTATCCGAGATTGTTTTTACTTTGGTAATTACTGGGGTGTATTTTATCATCCTTATCCATGTTCCCTCAATATGTAATATTATTTCAATCCTTATATAATAGTTTATATCCAATTTTACCCTTCGGTGAGTTTTTAGTAATATGTATGAAAGGAATCTTTTGTCGTTTTTCGTACGAGGTACTTTTTGACTTTTCTGACAAAAGTACGAAGAATGTTTTTTTAACTTATACGGCATGAATGGATTTTTAAAACATTATTTCCAAGAAGCGTCCTTTACAAGTTTTCGAGTTTATTTTTAATCAACTTCTTTTATTTTAAAGTCGTATGACATGTTATGAAAGGAAAAATGTTTTTGAAGAAGAAAGGATATTTTCCTCAAGAATGGAGTTCAAGTGTTTTATCAAAATTATTTTCCATCTAAGATAATAAAGGATTCTGTTTTTATCCCTATTATTACATTGATTTGATCATGTTGTGATGGAATTATTTTTATGAATTCCTTTATCTTGTATGAATTGTTTTATGATGTCATGATGTTTAAGATTCTCATTTGTATTACATGGGTTATGCAATGATGTATGATTTATGATTTTGTGGCACACATAAGAATGGTATCATTATGAGATGGGTGGGACCTATATCTCCCTCCAATGCATTGGGTAAAAATTTTATATCTCATGAGATAGACATGGCTGGAACGGTAGGTTATACCGGTTTAGTGAAACATGACTGGAACGAGGGTGACTCGGTTCAGAAAGGGACTTTGTCCACTAAGATAGTCTTGGCAATGAGTCATGACTAACAAGAAATGATTTTCTATGATTATGTGTCCATTCCACAAAGATTTCAAGTTTCATGTTATGATTATGGGGATCTCATTTTCACTTCTATGATTTGTTCCATGTTAAGATATTATGATCTCTTTTGCAGGTTATGATTTTCAACAAGATATGATATGATTTTTATTTCCTTTATTTGCCCTTGCTGAGCATTTGAGCTCACCCTTTTATGTTTTCTTTTCCCCAGGATATAAAGAAAGGTTTTAGGTAAAAAAAGGGAAGATCTTTATGGGAGATATTGATGATCTTTCACCACGATTAGAAGATTACGTTCCGAGTTTTGAAAGACACTAAACTATTACGATCCTTGTGTTTGTGTTTTTGTTATGTACTAAGTATTCCGCAAAAGTAATGTAATTTCCATGTACGTCAGGCTTCGGGTCTCTACATTTATCATATTTTTCATAGTAATTAACTTATGGATGATTTGTGGATGATCAAAATCTGATGTTTTTGGGAGGTTGGTTCTTTATTTCATCAGTGAGGTGAGAAGTTTTTATTCATGAGCATCATAAATGTGTATTGGTTATATATCTTGGAATATAGTTTATAAAGAAATAATTCATGTTTATTATATGCCTTTTTGGATAAATGTTTTTTAGAAAAATACATTTTAGGATTCTTGTTCTATGTATATGAAAATATAGAGCATCATGTTTTTTGTATTTTGTTATATAAATTTATTTTTTGTGAGTTTTATTGAGATGAAATATTGAATTATTTCATCACTGGTTTCATAAATACTATTTATGTTGGATTTTTTTGACAAATATATATCATTTTTCGGTGAACAACGAGTCATGTATTGTGGATATTTAAGTGAGGTGCCATATAGATTGGATGGTTGTGAAAAATGTGTTAAAGAGGCCCGTCATCACTTATCAATGTCCTCATTTTACCTAATGGTTCTATGGAATTTCGGTTTTCATGTTTGATGCAGGATTGACACATTAATTATAGTGTAATAATTTATTGTGTGGTAAAAATATTTTTATGATATAATATTATAAATTATTTGAATAATTTTTTATATGGTAATTTTATAAAATAGTATTTTGAAATGTGATTTTTGTGCATTAGTTTTTAATGTAATAGGCATAGTATTTTTTATAAATTTCAAATGAAATTATTACATTTGATGTTATTAATGATATTTTTTTATGTGTCTTGATATTTTAACCCTCTCATGTTTATGTTTCATGATATTTTTGTCTTTCGGTTTGGTTAATTTAAATTTCAAATTATTTACAATTAATTTTGTTTATTTTTTTAAAATTTCATTTATTGTATTATATTATACAATAAATATCATTTAATTTTTTATTTTTTATTTAATTCCTTACAAATTTATTAATCCAGTGATTCGGTGGTAGATTAGAAAATTTTCAATTTTAGTCCATGTGAAAGTGTGTTATCATAACCCCCATCAAAGAGGTATTTTACTTTTTATCTATGTAAGAGAATATAAAGGTTTAAGAGAAGGTAAATTTCAATAACCCCAATTTAATAATATATTTCATCATCTCCATGCAAAATAATATTATTAATGGATTTATGTAAAGGGTAATTTTCAAATACTTTCATGCTTCCATGTCTAAAAAATTTAATAAAAATATTTTATGTAAGATAAATATTATCCATTATTATATAAGTAAATAACAAAAAAAGTTAATTTTGACCACCAAATCAATTCATAAAATCTAAAATGGATAAATATAAAAAATATTTTATCTTATTGTGTAATATGATTTCCATAATTAAAAATATAATGTGTTCACATGTGAATAAAGTGAAATAGGATGATGACTGAATGTAATAGGACTTCCTGATGAGGAAGTTGATGTATAAAATCCTTGTTAAACTCAAAATTAAGGTTAAAATGATGTCAATAACTACTATTTTCAAAAGTAACTATTTAAATATAAAATATTGTTTTATATAATCGTGTCATTCTTATTGAAGAATATTTCTTAGTCTACATGAAGAAGCATGAGTGCAGGCTGAATTTTTTTAATATAAATTGACAACGAACGTTGATGATGATCAACATACTCGAGATAATTAAATTGAATGAAGTATAACATTTAAATGAGAAAAAATAATTCCTTAATTTGATTTGATTATCTTAAAATAACCAAAATTATGTCATAAACTTATACTATCCAAAATTATATCACAAACTTATACTATCTAAAAAAACCATTAAAATCATGGATTTTGAATATTTTTTTCATGCATGAGAAGTTTGACCATTGAATTTTTTTTCACATATGTGATTATTTAATTATTATGTAGAAATCATAAAAGGTACTCGTGGTATATCTAGTTTAAATATATTAGGAATTAATTTAGTGGAAATAATTTTTTTTAAATTGAAAAAAATTAAATTTCACATTATATTGAAATGTTATGGAATCATTGAAATTCTTATTTCATCCACCTGACATTAAGGCCCTTATTATTTTCAGTTCACAAGAAAAAAATCTATTTGATTAATCAATGTAATTGGAATGAAGGTGAATACACTCATTCAGATCCTTAAGAGTAAATAATCTAGAGTACTACTTGGAGGGATGGTTTGTCATTTTTTGGAGGTGAAGGTGGATAGATTTCTAGGATCCTTAAATTAATAGGATAACAATTTATAGGTTTTATATAGTTAATTATTATTTAATTTTCATATATTATATAAAATCTTTCCATTATCATGATCATTAAATAATCAATTGATGTTTGATGATCATGTTTTATGTCATTTTTTAAACCACCTTCTTCCATTATATGACCAAAACAATGCCGATCATATAGTTTTTTTTTCAATTGTATATTGTTTACATATTCCAGTTAGATGTTTTAGACTAACACACATAATTTAAAAATATCAGTTCTCAATAAAGAACTGTTATTATAATAGAGGACTGATTGTTCCATTGTGTTCAATGATCATTGAGTGTTTTTATAGTATCTTTCTAAAGGGAGATTCAAAACATAAATCATAGTTTATGACCATGAATTTGTTATCTTAATGAGATAAACTAATACATATTTTGATCTATGAGTTGAGGGAGTCAATAGAGTGAAAATCATTATATGTTAAAAATTACGGATGAAATATAATAATATCTAGGAAGGAAAACTATTTAATTTCTTATTTTTCTATTATTTTCAAAAAATATAATATTTTTTTGGAGTTTATTATTCTAATACATAGTTTTATTCCTAAATTTAGATATTTCTATTTCAGCATAATATTACTAAAAAATTTAAATACTTATAAAAATATTGATTGTGGAACCTCATAGGTGTAGGAAGAAAGGATACAACCTTGGTAGTTTTTCTAAATTCGTATATAAAATAATAGTTTGATGTCTGTTTAATGATAATATTTTAAAATTGGTTCTTCTATTGGACCAATTTTAAGGGAGGATGTAAATAGATTTATAAAGATCTATAAAAAATGTAATCTTATTTTATATGAAAAAAATAAAAACAAAAAAAATCAATATAGTGTTTATATGTGAGATAATAACATTAAAATTTATAAAATTGAAAATTAATGTTATTCATTTTCATAATATATTTAAAAAAATATTAATTTAGTTTTGAATTTGTAATATTATAAAAGTTCAAAAATATCCTTAAAAGAAAAACCACCATTTATTTTCACCAAAACAGAATTGACTCTAAACTTAGTAAAAACTATTGATGAAAATAACATTTAAGGACCTCACTACTCGAAATTTATATATCCAAAAAAATATCTTCAGACACTATAATAAATAACTATAAATTTGTCTAATAGTTTTATTGATTCATAGTTTTAAAAAATTTCATGGTCTACTAGGAGAGGATCTCAATACTCACCTTCAATAGTTCCATATAGTTTGTACAACCATGAACCTAGAATGATTTTTTATGAATTATATCAAAAAGAGGATCTTATACTTTTCTATAGAAGGGGTTTGTTATGGAGTGGTTATTATACTATCTATATACCAATATAGGTACTTGTAATTATCTCAATGGAACCACCCTTGATGATTTCTCCCAACCTCTTGGACTACCTCACTGAGAAATAATATATGTGGTTTTTGTATGATGCTTGGGGAAAAACTAAATGATTATTATGAGAGTTTTATGAAGTTTATTTCAAGATAATATCATGTTTTTATTTCTAAAAACCTTTTTCCCATATTTTTTATAACGGTTTGGGTTAATAAATATGAGTATGATTAAATTAAACACTATATGAGATTTAGTGGATATGCACCCACTACTGTTTGAAATATCATATCCAATATAAACCAAAATTCATGGTATTTTGTTCTAGAGAATTAATTCATAACAATCCTACCATAGAAGTATCTATATCCAATTCAAAAAAATTGATTAGGGAGTCAGTTGAGTAATCTGACTAACATGATGAGGATGATGTTATCAAATACTGATCCTTTATCAATATATCCTTATCATTTGTTCAAATCTAGATTAATTGTAAGGAACCTACCTTAAATATTACATAATCCTGAATTAAGTAAATAATTCACATTGAGGATATTTTAAGGAATAGTGTTTAGAAAATTAGGTCATAAATTTACAAAACATCTTTAATATTAAAAGTAGACACATCAACCCACAATCCATTTTTTTAATAAAACAAAAACCCTTTAAAACAAAACATGACATTGTTTCATAGTTTAATAACAAACCATTTAAATGATCCCATAATTGACTCTATTCATCTTTATGTCCATTGAAAAACATTTCAAAACGTGGGATGAGCCTAGAAAAGCAAAGTAAGGGATACATAGTGAATTAAAACTGTTATCCTTTAAATAAAATCAAAACCATGTATATTTTCTTATAATTTAATAATTTTCACCTTTAGTAAGTAGTAAAAACGCATCACTGAATATAAGATAACAACTTACCCTTTTTAACAATAATATTACCACAATACCATCAAATAAAACATATAACATATAAACGCTAGTTGGTAAATAAACATACTTAAATGGAATAATTATACAGTGGACTTCCACACATATCACTTAATAGAATAGCTATATGTCCGAATTCCATACCCAATTCATTGGATGTAATAATTTAACTACATTTACATAGTTTATAATGGAACCACTTGTCAATTATTTATCACGTAACCACCCATAAAATGTCTAAGTACCAATATAAAATCATAACACATAAAATATTGAAATTATCAACATTTAAATACTAAGATTTTATTTTCAATCAAAATAAATCTTTTCAAGATATTAAAATAATAAAACCATTTTAAAAAACCATTTTCAAAACCAAAACAAAAAAAACATAATAAGGGATTTCTTTTCATTTTAAAATCATTAAGCCTTATAAAGGAAACCAAATATCAATTAATTATTACAGCGATGATGAGGTGTTTATCGGTGAAAATGTTAAAAATATTAAAATTGTAATTTTGTAAAATTATTCATGGATAATATTTCTTCATTGAATGAATGTAAATGTCGAAGGGTTTCATTATACACCGTGTAAAACAAGGAGGTGTATATTATCAAAACATTCCCTAATTAAAGGAGATTGGGATGAAGTCTTGCACCTCAAGTATGATATGTATCATATATTTCTTATTCTTCCTAAATAATAAACATAATTTAATTTTTAATTGATTCAGATAATTTTTCATGTTTATTATTCCTTTTGTATCACTTATTACATTTTTTATAAAAATTAGTTAATTATTTGAGTTCATATCAGATGTTTTTCCAATGTTTAGAATTTGATTCCAAAACGTAGTTGTTATAATTAAAAATTGTCCATGTGGTCAAAATTAAATTATCCACATAATGTTATTCATGATTTAGATATCATATATATCCACTATATATAAAATTAAAATATTCCATTGCATTTTTATATAAAAAATGAAATGCACAGTTCATGGACATAGTAAGTCGTATGTACGCATGAAAGCTACTTTAATTTATTTTTCATATTTAAAGGAATGTAATACAAATGATACTTAGGTATATTATAACTATATTAAAATATCAATGTTATATTTGTTACATAATTTCATTTATTCAATATTTTATATGTTCCATGTAAAGAATTAATGATTTATAACACTTTGAGGGGTCGGTAGTCCGCACATCCTCAAATGATTGAACAATCTTCGTTTCGTGAGGCAATATTTCGCCATCCACAGAAATAGTATATTTGATACAAATTGGACTGAGGTTTTTGTATGTGTATTTCTATTCTTTATCATAAATTAACCTAGTATATTTATGTCACTCCTGCTATTATGCGGAGAAATATTAATAAGATCATAGAGAGTGGATAAGGAATAATAATGGAATGGAACATGAGAGAAGACATTACCTCAAATCAAGTAACTTATTTTGATTTAAGCCAAAGGGAATTATTGAATTACATTATTCATAGGGTACAGAATATAGGAGGAATATATGGATGTGGGTAGATTATTAGAGCTGATTTTGGATGAGTCAAGGGGATTTAGAGTTCTAAGTAAGTGTTATAGGTGGTTTCCTTTTATAATATGGAGGAAAGGATCTTTAGAAAAGTTTGAAAATATTATATTATTATTAATTGATTTTCTAATCATAACAACACCAAAGTGATATATAGTTCAAAGATCATATGAGGATGATTCTAAATTCTCTCATCCAATGGATTTCAGACAAGTTTAGGTCATAAAATTTAACCTTATATTTTATTATTAACCCTTAGTAAACTAAATTAATGTTTACCTTGACTTCTTTTTTATTTATAATATTTGGCAGCCTTAGTTACTATAATATACTTGAGACCATAATAAGGGACATTACAGGACATTTTAACATCATATAAGTCATTTGGCTGAATCATAGGTATTTAGATCAATTATATCATTTAATAAAATTTTAATCGATTTAGAAACTCAATTATGTAAATTTTTATACTATTCATATCCTCACATTATTATAAATCCTAAAAAACATGATTAATAAAAAAACAACATTAACTGAAATATAAAAAGTCATAATTGCCTATAAAATTCATCCATGGAATAAAAATATTCAAAGTAAATAAATTTTAATTTTAATAATATCATTTTTTTAAAACATTTTTTAATGAGGTAATAACTATATCATCATTGTGTCATAAATAAATTTATTTATTTTATTTCTAAAAATTATAAATAATGTTCCATGATTTTGTAAATCTTATTATCATTATAATGAAAATTTATAGTCGATGATATCACTTATATAACTGTATATAAATGTTTTTAGTACAATATATATGTTTAGGTTATATTTTCCTTAACTATAAATTAAATTTAATTAAATGACATTTTCACATACAAGAGGCTCAATGGGGTCCTAAAATAGACTCAAGGATGCCCATGGCTAGAAATATCTCATCCAACAAGGTTAGTATATGTGTTAGGGAAGTTTACTATTATTATAATATTATTTTTTACCCTTATTTACTAGATTTACCCTTTTACCATGATAAATAAAATATTTTTTGATGTTACTATTCATAATGTTTAAAATTAAAGGATACCTATTAACACAATTTTTACCTCTTGATTCCAAACATGGAATCCATTTTTCCAAATTCCAAACCCAGATGTTTTAGAAATTAATTTAAAATTAATTCTTGTTTTCAAAACCAAAAATCTTGTTTTTAAGAAGTAAAAACAACAAAATGGTTAACATGTGTTTAGGTCCAATTTCAAAGTGAATGTACATCCAATAACCAAAATTGGACTAAATAATAACAATTTATTATAATTACACTTTAAAATCAATTAAAATTCTAATGTAATCATATAAATAAATTACATGAAAAGATATTTTTTACTGAAAATGAAGAATTTTTCACAATTCATTAAAAAAGGAACTTTATCATAAAAATACCAAAAATTTACCAAAAGTAAATTTTTATGTCCTACTTCTAAATTAAAATTTTATTTTTTCAAATAGAAGATATAAAAGTTACAATAACTATATTTAATAATTTTTCTCCAAAATAATGTGGTAAATAAATTTTTTAAAGAATATTATAGTATTTAATGCTTAAAATCAGATTTATTTTTATTTTAAGCCTCTATAATTTATAGGATAGATATAAAGAAATTTTAAAAAATGTTGTCGTAATAGTGTAGTTAGTTATGTTAGTTCCCATCTATACAATTTCTATGTGTTAATTTCCATCTAAAATAATAATATTATTATATTATTTTTCGGTATAACTCAAATTTGTGTGCAACATATGATTTCAAAGGAACTCGTTATTGTGTGTTGAGTACACTATGAAAAAAATTATCCTCTTTAACAAAAAAATTAATTTCTTATACATAAATATTAATAGATATGAAAAATTATTATTCTATAGATACATGGGTGGTTACATCCTTCCCCCTATTGGAAATTGCATGCTCGCAATTTTAAAATTGGGCATGGAAACATCATTGAATGTATCACATCCGAAAAATCCATCAATAAAACTATCAATTAAAAAGAAATTAATATAAGTAGAATAGTCACCTTAGATAACCCATACTAGGATTCTATACAGGAAAACATGGATATGGAATAGAAACTAACCATCAAGTTTTTATGAAGAGTGATATATAAAATGATTAAGGTATAGTTAACCACCAAAAAATCCCAAACATGTGTTGGGTTAAACGGGTTTTGATTCCATAGTAGAGAAAGTAAACAGATAACATTATTGTTTTATGTTAACTTTCATAATGTTGAGTAATTAATTTACAATCTTTAATTATAATAAATGTAAACATACTAACTTGTCATGTAGACATTCATCCTTGACTAAATTTCTAAATCAAACTCATAATTTTTCTAAACGATTAGTATTAATGATGACATGGTCACACATGAAGTGTTAGAATCAGCTTTTAGAGAATAACATAATACACAAAATATGAACTATATATTTCCCCAATCTCTATGAATTTAACAAATCAAAAAATAGTTAGTACGAGATTAGATAATCTCCAAAAAGGATAATCCTTTATAAAAAGGAATACTACTTTTAATGTCCACAATTAAAAAAAGGCTACCCAAAGTTCTATAAATACTATTCAATAAACAAATGTCTTTAATATACATCAATGTAATAAAAACTAATATTGAAACCCAAAAATCCAAAGGATCTAATAATATATACATCCATTGTAAATCATTACATTTATCTCGAAATAACATTAACAACACTTAATGTCTCATATTGAAGTTCAATTAAACTAGTCACATATTTTCTATGATAGGTTAATCATGTCCTAAATAACCCAAATCACTATTTTTCCACAATAAAAACAGATATTTTTTTAAACAAAATTTCAACTATAACTACAATAATGATATTCCATAGTATTCTACTTTTCCTTCAGCACATAGTGTTACAAAAAAATGTATTCCAAATATCCATTATCCCTTAACCATCAAAAAGTTTTCTTATAAAAAATATATCCATTTAATAAAAAAAATCCTAAAATAAACTTTTTCTTGATCCATAACACAATTTAGCTAAAAATTATTAGTCATAATAACCATAGAGATCACTTAGTATTGTGGTATGTGATAAATGCCAATCACACTTTGGTTGTGGGTTTGATTCCCGCAGCTTTCTGTGACTTGATGGGTTATCACATGGTCTGTGTGTTGTTCATTATTCAAAAACTATATAATTTTAAAACATTCCAAAAAATGATATAAATTATTCAACATATCCATAAAATAAATTAACCACAAATTTTATCTCATACCTCACATTTTCATCTGAAAAGTAATAACCTGTAGTTGCCTCAAAAACAAAAGATCACAAGAACCCCTAAGGTAATCCACAATGCCCAGAGAAGAAAAGATAATATTTCCTTGAATACAATTCTCACATATTATACATCAGGGTTAAAATACTAGATAAATTATGCCAAATTAATCATATCAATAATATTTTTAATCATATCATCATCCATAGATCCAACATAACTCTTCAATTCATAGAGATATTAATCATAGAACATTATCCATGACCTTTTATCCATAGTTTTCCATTTTATTCTTTAATAATTATTTCCTACAAACAATATAATACATAACTCTCTATGATTTCAGTAATGTAAAAACATGAGCTAAGAAATTATCCATACCATTCATAGGTAATTTTTAGTTTCCTTGTCTTCAATTAGAATTGCATTATGAATTGGTAATCATAAATTTATATGATCATGATGCTCCCATTCCCAAAACTTCTTCATAGAACATCTATTTTTATAGTGTCCATGCATACCACATTTAAAACATTCAATTTATCCCTTGAGATGAAATTCATTTTCTTTCCTTGAGTCAACTAAACACTTCCTTATTATATGGAATGTTTTTGCTTTAGGACCTTCATTACCACATCAAAAATATCTTCCCATCCATTTTAATCATGTTCATTTTTGTTTATTTCAACATCCAAGACCCATAAGTTTCTTAATATACTGTCATTTATGATTTTTACCTTAACTTCTATTGGGATTCATTTCTCACATATATAATGCCTACGAAAAATCACCAAGGATCATGTGGTCAATCATGACTCCAGACAGTTGGTTTAGAATAACAACAATTTTTCTAATTGCACCTCCCATTTCATTCGGTTTCTTATTTAGAAATCCACCGCAGTTTCCTTCACATCTATTGATACTTTTGGACCTGCTAGATCCATCCATTTTCTAAAACCAAAAAGTACAGTGATAGTATATCAGTACAATCATGATATACTATCATAAGAGGAGGTTAAAAAAAATATATACTCATTAATGTTATATTAAACACATTCTATTTATCTAAAAAAATTACTCTTTTTAATAAGAAAACCATTATGGTTATCTAACTTTTTCTTCAATAATACGCTAACCCTTAATAGTATCTAAACCAACCTCTGATACCAACTATAATACCCCAGCCCTAAAAATTACATAATCATGAAATAAGTAAATAATTCACATTGAGGATATTTTTAGTTTTAGATATTTAGAGAATTAGGTAATAACTTATACCTAACAACATGAATATCACACATAGACACTTCAAATAAAAATCAATTTTCTTTCATAAAACAAAAACTCTTAAAAACACAACATGAAATCATTTCGTGTTTTAATGATATAGCTTCTCCTTGATCCCATTCTTGAATCTATTATACATTATGTCCTATGAAATTTGTTCCAAAAATTGTGATGAGCATAAAAATATCAGTAAGGGATACATAAATAAATAAATGGTTAGTCATTAAATAACAAGGGAAACATGAATACTTTATTATAAAGAAATAGTTTTCACCTTTATGATGTAATAAAAATGATTCATTGGATATAACCTCATTCATTACCCTTTTATAACCAATATATTAATACAATCCCATATAATACAACATATAACATATAATGGTAACTTAAGAAGTAAACATACTTAAACCAAATAACTATACGGTCGGCTTACACACATATCACATAATGGAATAACTATATGACTAACATCAATAACCAATGCATTGGAGGTTATAATGTAATGACCATCTTTTTTTTATCACAGAACCACTCATCATTTTTTTTATCATATAACAATCCGTCAAATGTCCAAGTAACAATATATAATCATAACACATAAAATATTTCTAATATCAGCATTTCAATAATTAAATTTATTTCCAATGACAAGAAATAATTTCGAGATACTGAAATAATAAATCAATTTTCAACAAAAATTTTCAATAAAAAAATAACAAAAAAGGAAATAAAGTATTTCTATTCCATTTAAAAATAACAAGGATTATATAGGAATTCAAATAAAAAATAATGATTACGGTGACAGAGAGGTCATTATCGTTGTGAATGATAAAAACATTCTTTTTTTCATATAGTAATATACGTCATCAAGAGAATATTCCCTTTGAATAAATGTAAATTTCATAGGGTTTTATTATACACCATGTAAAAGAATGAGGTATATTTTATCAAAACATGTCCCAGTGAAAAGATATTGAGACGAAGTCCCTTACCTAATGTCTGACTACTCTCATATATTTTTGTGTTCTTCCTAAAAAATAAACTTATGTTAATTTTTACTAGATTTAGAACCTTTTTTATGTTTATTATTCCTTTCATATTACTAATTACATTGCTATAACTATTATTTAATTATTTTAGTTCATATTAGACATTTTTCCAATGTTCGGAACTTCAGTAAAAAATGAACTTGTTATAATTACAAATTTTCCATGTGGTCAATAGTACATCATCCCCAGAATGATATTTATGATTTAGATATCATATATTTGTATTATATATGTATTTATAATAGTCTATATAATTTGGATATATGAAATGAAATGCATTGTTCCAGGATATTGTAAGTCATATGTACCCATGAACGCTACTTTCATTTCATTTTAATATTGAATGGAATGAAAAATAAAAAAAACATAGGTATATTATAACTCCATTATAAAATATATGTCATATATGTTACATAATTTCATTATTTCCATCCTTTATACGTTCATTTATAGCATGAACGAGTCAAATGACGTTGAGGGGGGGGGGGTAGTCCGCAGTTCTGCAAAATGAAATTATCATTTTTATACGACATGAAAAGAATAATGGAGTGTTCTAGATGAGAATTACATAAGATTGGAGATAAAATAAATATCATAAATATCGTATTTAATTTTACCCCATAATAATGTCCACCATGAGAGGTTGTAGGAGAATATTGAATAATCATCGTTTCGTGAGGTAGTGGTTAACCGTCAATAGAACCAGTATGTTCTATACTCATTAGAAGAAGGTGTGTGTAAGTGTAGTTCAGATACTTCTCGTAACAAAAGCATATTATATTGAGTATACTGGTGTAGTTATTTAAATAGAAAATATGAAAAACATATGGAGTGGAGAAGGAAAAATAATGGAAAGGAACTTGAGAGAAGACATTTCCACAAATCAGGTAAATTCTTTTGATTTGAGCCAAATGGATTTATTGACATGTCGTATTACTACGGTAATGCTTATATGATAAATAAAGGGATAAAATTAACCTTATATTTTATATTTAACCCTCAGTAAACTAATTTAACTTTTACCATGACTTCTTGTATATTCATAATATATGGCTAGAATAGTTACTATAAATTGCCAAGGGCCCCAATAATGGATCATTAATGACATTTTTAACATCATATATATCAGTTGGTTGTATATTAGATTTTTATGACTACTAGATCATTTAATAAATTATTAATTTATTTGAAAACACTTTTATGTCAATTTTTTATACTAATCATTTCATGAATTTTTTAAAAATATGTAAAAACATTATTAATTCAAAAAAACGTCATTAATTAAAAGATAATAAGTTATAAGCTTCTATAAAATTCATGGATGGAATAAAATGTATCAATATATTTTTTTTATATTTATAATATCATTTGTTTAAAACATTAATTATTGAGGTAATCACTACATCATCATTTTTTCATAAATAAATTTATTTTTTTTCTATCTAATAATTATAAATAAAATATCATGATGTCGAAAATATGTTTATATTTATAATGAATATTTATAGATGAATATATAACTTATATAACTACATAAAAAAGTTGTTTCAGTAAAAAAATATATGTTTAGGTATGGTTTTCCTTAACAATAAGTTAAGAGTAATTAAATTTTATTTTCACACACAAGTGGCTCCATGTGGTCCTAAAATCAACCCAAGGATTCCTATGGTCAGAAATATCTTTTCCAATATGGTTACGACATGTTTTAGGTTAATTAAATATTATTATAGAATTATTGATTACCCTTATTTACTGTCTTTAACCTTTTACCATGGAAAATAAAATATTTACGAAAGTTATTATCCATAATGTATAAAAAAAAAGTTATCTATTTACACAATTTGAACCTCTTGATTCCAAATAATGAATCCATTTTTTAAAATTCCAAACAAAAAAGTTGTAGAAATTAATTTAAAATTAATTCTCATTTTCAAAACCAAAAAAGCGTGTTTTTATGAAGTAAAAACTACCAAAATGTTGACATGTGTTTATGTACAACTTAAAAGTGATATTACATCCAATGACCAAAATTGTATTAAATGATAAAATAATAACCTAACTAAATTTTAAATCAACTGAAAAGCACAATATAATAATATAAATAATGTAGTTGAAATGACTTATTTGACATAAAATGTACTATTTTTCACAATTCAAAATAAAATGAACATTATCAGAATAATATAAAATGTTTACCCAAGGAAAATTTTGTTCTACCAATTTTAAGAAAGATGTTTATTTATTAAAACATAACATACAAAAGTGACAAAAAACTAAAATTAAAAAGGTTCCACCAAAAAATGGTACATTTACATTTTAAATAATTTTAGAGTATTTCATGCATAAATTGCATTCATTCTTATTTTAATCCTTGAATATTTATTGGATAAATGTGAAGAAATTTAACAAATATGTGTAATAATAATGTAGTTAGATATGTTCATTTCCAGTAATACAATGACTATGTGTTAACTAAAAATTAAAATAATAATATTATTATATTATTTTTCGGCAATACTCAAAGTTGTGTGAAACATAAGATTTCAATGAAACTTGTTATTTTTTATTGAGTATGTTTTCATTCAAAGTGTCCTCTTTAACATATAATTGACATGTAGTTCATAAATATCAATAGATATAAAATATTTTTATTCTATAAATACCTATTTCGTTATATTCATTATTTCATTTTCATTTCTTTTGATAATTTAAATTATTATTTCCCTTAATTATAAAAATTGATTGAATCCTATAATAGGAACTTCCCTTGAAAAAAATAATAAAAAACCAAATAGTCAATTTTCTAACAATAATATTCAATATCTATTATTCCAATCCATCTATGTTTTTATCCAAGTATGTAATTACAAACAATATAATATTATTTTTCTTAATGATCAACCAAATAGGTATTTATATCCCAAAAAACAAATCAACGTACAATGTAGGGTCAATTTAAAATTTCACACTAAACTGGTGTGAATTTTAGAAAATTTCATAGTCATGATAATAATTAATATCAAAATATCAAATGAAATGATTTAAATTATGTTCAGATGATCAATAAGAATCAAGAAATTTCCTATTTAAAACATTCTATTATATAATATGGTAACATAAATGGTTAAAGTAGGAACTAAAAATAGTGGTCTAGAAAATAATATAAATAGTAATTTTTAATAACAATATGAAGTTATCCTTAGTACAATAGAGAATATAAGTACCTTAATTCTATGTAGTGGAACTAAAATTAATTACACATAAGATACAATCAATGAACAAGAATATAAAAAAGGGAATGTAATACATTAGAAACAAATAAAACAATATGTATAAATCAAAAGAACCATATGATAAACAAGTTATTGAAAATAATAAATATGTACAAGAACCTCTTATCCAAAGAAATTAGGGTAAGAAAAAAAATTAAAAAAAATTTACATTTAATTAAATTTTATGTATTTTATAAATTTCATATGCTCTTACAAAAATTAAATATGGAATGAAAATGAATAGTGAGACACTACCTTATTCTTCAGAAAATCCACCTCTAAAAAATTGCGTTAGAACGTTTCTTAAAAAATAGAACTTAAATTTTTTTGGATTGTCTAGGTTAATACCGTATTTTTTTATTCAATGAAATAGATCCTAAGAAAAATTTTCAAATAGAAATATATAATTATAATTTAATGTTCTAGGGTGGTGAGATTGTAAACATTGAGACGAATATATCCTCAAGTATTTAACGCTCTCTTCCAATTTAAAAAAAATATCTCGGTACATTTTATTTCCCTTATGTCATTAGAAAATAAGATTTTCAAGATGTTATATTAAATTTTAACCATTCTATAAATGTAATGGATTATTATATATTCTTATTTATATAGACTAGTGAGTATAAGAAATATTTTATTGTCATCCAGTTGGCTTATTAATGTTTAACAATGTAATCTGGTTTCATAAAAGTAGTTTTTGTAAGTGAAAAAGATTTATATTCTCATAATTATTTTAATATTTAATATATAGTTATCAGAAATAATAATACACATCCACCATTCATATTAGGGAGGCCAATTTTGAAAATTTCTATGGAAATTATAAATTTTCATAAAGGGACTCTATCGTTAGAGTTTATACATAATATGTTTTTTTAAATTTTTAATTAAAGATACACCAATTAGAAAACCATTATGAAAAACAAGTTAATTTTATTGATTGGTTTTTTACAGATTTTATTTGTTATTTTAATCAAAAGAAACAACCACTAAATTCTTTGGGATATGATTACTTTCTGATAATGACGATTCATGGACTAAAAATTTTAAAAAATGGTGTGATGGATATAAAACAGATTCTTTTAAAAAAATGGTATCCTATTTTGGAATTAATGAACATGATAAAGATGAAATTTATGATGAGAATTATTTTTGAGTAAATAATTATTTTTTTGAATTCATTGAAACCTTATTTGCAAATAAGGGTTCTAAAATTCTCGGTGTAAAATCTCTTTAAATTTTATATATTGAATGAAAATCTATTATTCATTATAATTATAAGGATATTATTTATATATCATTAAAACGACACGTAATTATTCGTTGTTGAACATGAAAACTATACATAAAATTGTTAAATAGTCACCTCATATTTTTGAAGATGAATATTTTTTTTTGGATGACACATATTCACCAATTTATTATAATTTCTCTACATATTTAGAGTTATGAGAAGCTAAAATTCTGGGGAATGATTTGAAAAAAAATTGATCTCAATAAAAAAAGAAAATTTTTTTAAATATGATATCTTAGGAACACATCAACATAAATACTTACCAAATAATTTGGAAATTTTTTACTTGGGATATGAAAAAAAACCATGTTATAATTAAATGTAGGTTTTCTTGTGAAAAATTGAACAAAAAGTTAGTTGTACATATATAGAATAGACTAGTAATAAGTTTTCCTTTTAATTACATACAAAACATTAGGCCATCAATGTGTATACAGAAGATATTTTTTAGGAAAATTCTTGAAATATTAAAAAAATCAAGTGGAGATTGAATCCTAAAATTATAAAAGTGGATAAAAAGGAGGACACTACTTTTTGGTTGTGGTAACAATTTTACTCATTTGATATAGTAGATTTTTTATCCTATTATATATTATTCCTCAATGGTGATGTATATATTTTTAAATAATGAATTTATTTGAATTAGTTCCAACTTGGATGAGCAATAGATATATGGTATGCAGTGACTACAGGAGGATGAAATTAGTGTCTAAAAGGAGCACATTCCATTAAATTTTATTGACTAAATACTTGAAATGATAGTCGATCAATTCCACTATTTCTTCCAAAATGGGTTTTATATAAATTTCTAGATTCATATACCTCTAGAAGATGTAAATATATAATAATTTACATGAAACTTTGGTATTATTTATTATTGGATAATGTTATGTGGAATTTTTAATGCCATACCACAATCCAAATATGTGATCTTATCATTGTTTGAATATATTCATAATTTATGGATGTGTGATGGATGATTTTATAGTTAACGTTTCATCTATTGAGACATATAAAAAAATTATGTTTTTAAAATGTTATTTATTTTAAATAAGATTATTTAAACTTGGTAATTTTTTTTGTTATGTGTTTAAATATGACTTTTCATGAAGTTCCTAGAACCGTATCTCGAGTGGATAAGTACAATGATGAAATTTTATCTTCATTAAATTTTTCAAAGAATATGAATGATGTTAGATCTTCTCTAAGACATTCTAGATTCTATAGGAGGATTAGAGAACAAATTATCTAAATTTATTAACATTTTGAATGACTTCTTTAAAAAGTATTACTTTTTTTAACAGAAAGTTTTAGGAGTCCATTAATGAACATAAATGGATGTAATTTTCCCCTACAATAAATATACAAAATAATTATAAAATTAAATTATATATTATGAATGATATATTAAATGATACTTTATAAACTTAATTTAAGAGACTATTGGAATGTGAATTACATGGCATTGCTTATATTTCATGCATTGTAGATGTTTCCTAGTTAAATTACATGCACAAGAGAGAAAAACTTGATGCAATTTATCCATTGATATGTTTATATGTTATCTCTTAGTTTCAAAATATTTGGTTTTCAATTGACATTATTTTGTTAAATATCTCATGAAGAAAAAAACCACGGCCAATAAGATATATTTATGTACTTGAGAAATTTAAAATTGAGGTCCAAGATTGGAATGGAATTCGGAAAAAAAATATGTGATCATTTTAGTAAGATACCAACTGAGTTTTTTATATGAAATACATAGAGATATTCTCGGGATATGTTTTTGTAATGGTTTTGGAAAAGAACGTATTTTTTAGAAATGGTAAATTTTATAGTGGTTGATATTACCCCTCACTTATTTCACGAATAGTATGTTTTAAAATTAGTTAGTGAGTCATGGAAATGTATTTTTTATGCTCCTTACATGTTTTTAGGGGATTGGATTACAATTCTAGGATATTTTCCCAGGATAATGATATTTTCATATTTTTGAAATTTTAACATAGTTTGAGTCGTAAAAGTCAAATTAGTGAACAAATAATTACAAGAAATATTTTATATTCACGATTATATTTTTCTACCATTATAAAATATTTTCATAGTTTATCTTTGACTTGTAAATTGTGTCAATTTCAAGGAACTAATTTCTCAAAGAGATGATATACCACAATATACATTATTTATTTGGGATATATTCTATGTTTTGGGTTATATTATATTGAACATTTTCCAAATTATATTGGATATTATTTTATAATATTTATTATAGAATATCAGTCTATGTATAAAAAATTTATACCATCTAGGGATGATGATTCTAGAGTAATGTTATTCTTTTAAGAATAATCTATTTTCCAAGGATTATTATTACATACAAAAGAACTCATTTCTATAATAGTAAATAATATAAATTTTTAAATATATATGGGGTTAGTAATAATGTGTATACACCGTATCATCTTAAATTTAATAGAATGGATGATGTTTCAAATATATATATATATATATATATCAAGATTATCTACAAGAAACAATTAACCTACACATGAAGGATTAGAAACGAAGGCTTGTGGATTCATTGTGGGTGTGTTACATATTTTATAAGACCCTAATTGTAATGTCGCAGTATAGGATAGTTTATAAAATAAATATTAGTTTCTATGGTGTTAGTGAAAAATGTTTTTTGGGATGTAATGTCATGAAATTTGAATCAAAATGATGATATAATAGACAAGTTGATTCACTAACAAGGGTTGGATGAAATCAAGAAAAAAATAATGAAAATGGAATGTTTATTAATTAAAAACAAAACATTGTTCATTAAAATATTAAATTTAATAATGGATTCAAAGTTAGTGATAAATTTCTACCATAATACTCTAAGACTAATCTATTATCATTAAAATTCCATTCTAAATTGGATAATATTTTTATTATAATCCATGTTTTAATAATTAGTGATGTGTATTATAGGTATCCATGAATGGTTGTTCCATTCACAATAAATAAATATAGTCTCAGAATTTTTATAGAAGAGATAAAGGAACCTCCATGGGATGAGATCCTTTTTTATAGAAGTTTCTTTTCCTTAAACAAAACATGGTATATATCCCTATAATGTTTGTTTTTTTAGTATAAATTTAAGGGATGGAAATTATCTTTTGGAGTGTTAGTTTTTTCTTTTTTATTCAAATTTATACTTTAGATAATAATGTTAGATTATCAGTATGTATTTTTTCTTAAAATTCACCATGAATAATAAAAAAAGTAGTTGATAATTTGTTTTCACCATAAATAATCATCCGGGGGTCTTTTCATCATTTAGGGAATATTCTATATAATGTGCAATAATCATAAATATATACAAGATGAATAATATATAATCACACTCCACTTATTTTCTAATATCTGATTTTATTTAAAATTAATTGTTTTAATAGACATTAATGGGAAACAAACTATTTTTTGGGGGCATTAGATATAACTAGAGGGATATTTTGTATGTTATAAAGGGTTTTTTATTATATTTATTGAAAAATAAATATTTCTATTTATGTAATTAATTTTTAATTATTCTCATTTACCTGCTGAAAAAAATGATCCTAATGTTTTGGAAAAAAAATTCATAAAAAATTAATTCAAAATATTGTCATCTTGAAAAAAAATTTTATTCGAAGCGAACAAGATACAACTTTAAAATTTGATTCTCTAGAGTGTGTGTTATGGTCATGGAAATATATATATTATATTCATAGTTTTTAATACATTTGAACAATTTCCTGAATATTCATTAGTATAAAAATTTTAGTTTTGATTTAAATTGATGAATTAGTATCCGATTGGAAAAAAACATTCGTGTTGTGATTTACTGATTGTTTATGTTGTCGTCAAATAATTATAATTAGATTCATTTTTTCGTTCATTAAAATACTTTATCTCTGTGGTTTTGAAAATGAGTTTGTAGTTTTTCCATCATTTAAAAGTTCATCATTATGGACAATGTTGAGATTTTAGATTGGGGGTGGTGCCTGAATGGATGTATAATATAATTCAAAATTAAACCATGAAAACCCCATGTAAAGAGTTAAAAATAATTTTATTTTAATCAGTACATATAATTTTTTATGGGTAACATTTTTTCTTTAATATTGAAGGATGTGGTGGTTGTTTGAGAGGATTATTCTTTATTACTTTTTTTATATAATTTGGTAAATAATTTTTTTTCTCTTCAAAAATATTTCTTTAGAAAATGATTGGAATAAAATTATACAATAATTATTTTATTTAATCATTTTAATTTATATTTAATTCAACATATAATCAAAAAATAAATTATAAAATAAAATTAATAATTAACTATGGGACATTTATTATTTTTCGTATTATTCTTTATTAATTAGAAATTTGATGAGTAATATATTCCACTAAAAAATTATCAAATCACCTCATTCATTAGTGTTTCAATTTTTTATGACATTGTAAATTATGTGAGTATTTTCTCTTAATGGTAAAGAGAACATTGGACTTCAACCTAGATTCAAATCAATGTTATTTCAATTCACAATAAAATTTGTAATTTATAAAATGTTTTATAAAAAATATAAATAATTTCACAAAAAAAATAAATTTAAATAGGGAATTAATTTTTTTTATCGTGATTGAATAAATGATAGATATTTGTTTTGAAAAAAAATCAGTTTGTATTATAGTTTTGCTGTTTTGAGATTTATTTTCATTAACAGTAATTTTTTTGATTTCTGTTAGGCATTAAAAATATAGAGTGGTAGAATTTGATGTGGTCATCTTTGATATATGATTTAAAATTCAATTATTGTGTATAAATGTGTTTTTATGGATAAATTTCCTTATATTGGATAATTATTAATTAATTAACAATTATCTATTGAAATAAAAATATTATTAAAAACTATTTAGATGTTATATTTTTTTGTGCATTAGTTGATTTGATATATTGTACCTGTTTATTCATATATGTTTCTGATATTATTATATAGTTTCAAGTTATAAATGAATTTTTTCTCAATTCCTAATAATTTAAATCATTTAATATTATTTTTTCATCCTTTTTTGTAATATAGTATCATTCTAATTAAAATTTACCATTTCATATAATTTATTTTGATTAAAATTCTTAGTAATAATTTTGTTCTTAACTTAACATATAATTATCCTATATTTATTTAGTAGATATTTGATTAATCAATTTTTAAATTATCTACATTCCTGAAATGTCAAACTTAAATGACATATTTTATTCTATTTGAGAGAAAATTATATTATTCCCCATATATGATAAATTTCTCTGCTTAGCTACATAAGATAATATGAATGGATTGAATAAGATAAATATGAACTTCCATGTATTGTATGCTATTTTAATATTTCTCAAAATAAGATCATTTTAATAGGATGTAGAAAGAATATAACATACTTATTCTATCATATTTCCCCGTCAGATAAATTTTTGGGAAAATTTTATATATGGTAAATAATTACAAATATGCATAAGTTGATTAAAACATATGGGTAATTTCTAAAATTAAACATGTAATGTCATATAATATGTGTCAATCTATTTAATATATAATACTACTAAGTAATAGATTTTTCATATGAAAAATTATGTAACAATACCCAGAGTATAAAGTGAGGTAAAAAAAATTACTCTAAATTATCTTGACATAATTAGGTATTTTAAGAAAAATAAAACCCTACTAGACATGAATTCAAGGTGAACCTTAATATTGTGAATTATTTTTTTATGATGTTATTATTTTTTAATTCAGTCTTGTTAATGAGAATCATGTGAATCTTGTCAAAGAATATTTCTTAATTTATGTGTAGAATATTGAGAACTACATAATAACGTTAGTGTAATCAACTTGAATTCTTCCTTTGAATTCATTTAAGACACATTATTTGGTGAAAATCATTTAAATATGAAATAATAATGATGATCCACTTTTTAAAGCTCACTCTTGATGATGTTTTAATGATTTTGAATATATTATCTCTCGAATCTAAAAACAAAAATTGAATACATTTAGTGTTTATGAGACAATTATGAAAGGTGAATAATTATTTTGATGAAATAATAGATTATAAAATGATTTTAATGATGATAATGATATGATATCTAGTTAGTGGTGAAAGAAAAATAATCATAAATCTACTATAGAGAATAACAAGGTATCCAAAATTGAAAAATAATTCCCCACATTATAGGTCGTTTAATCTATGATAACCAAAGAAGAGAATAACCAATTTTCAATGATAAATCCAACTGAAATCAGATAAAATGCATGTTATTTAGTATATATGATCAGAATTGAGGATAATAATAAGTCAAAGATGTAGCTATGTTCTTTCTAGTATTTTCTTATATGATGGATTGATGATGATGGGCACCAGAGTATTGTCAATCAGTTAAATGCTTGATGAATGAGTAAAAGTAATCAGGATTCAGTAATATGTAAGTGGAATGGTGTGATTAGTGTTGGAATAATGAACAAATATCGATGATTTGCTTCATTATTTATGAGTTAGACTTGTAAATTAATTTTTCACAAATGTTTTAAAGAAATATAACGTAGGATCCAGCAAGAGGACCAATGAGATATTTAAGTTCATGATTTTATAGATTCCATTGTGGGAATTAATTACTTATAAAAAGTTAAAAAAATAAATATCACATGAAATCCATTAGAGATATAGATGAAAGAAATACTTGTTTCTAAAACATATATTTAAGAGCATTGAGATATTTCAATTTCCAGATAAATATAATTAAATATATTTTCAATGAGAAGAATAAGGATGGTTGGAAAAGGTGGAGACATTCATATGGTTACATCAGAGTAGACCATCAAGATCACATCATAGAGAGATATTGTTTCATTAAAAGGATATTTTGGTTGTATAATAATTATTATTCATTCAACATGATTTTATAAAAACATTTTTTGGGGTACATAGTGATTTGAACATGTAATTTTTATTTTTTATTAATTTTAGTCTTCAAAATTATAATTTAATATATATTTATAATCATTAAACAGTTGAATTATGCACAATAATTAATTTCATTTCATATTTTTCTTTCACTTTTTTAAAATATATTTCTGAATCGTTATTGTTATGAGAAAGTTGTTCATTGAATATATATTTTTATATATTTTTGGTTAAATGTTTGAGGTGGAATCTTATTTTTAAGTATCTCAATTGTTGATTTAGAATTATAGTAATAATGTAATAAATATTTTCTCTTAGTTATCAACTATTTTTATTTTTTATGACTTGTTATTTCTTATTGGAGTTCAATAACTAATATCTTAGTTGCTATCGTAACCATTTCAATATTAATGATATTCATGGATATTTATTTAGATCTATGTGATGAGGGTTTTAATGGAGTGAAAATATGTAAAAGTGATGAAGAATTATTGAACCAGAAGAATGACTAGGAAATGTTGCAATTTAATTCCTACATTTTTTATCATATTTGTACTGAACTCACTATAGGATTTAAAATATATTATTTTTATTATTTTTTATTAAAAAATCATACACAATTTCTATTCATCAAATAATTCCCTTAAATACATTTGAAATAATTCAAAAAAATCATGATAATATAACTCTATAGATTAATCCTTTATTGAAAAAACCATGTGTTCTTATTTACTATACTATTTAGGAAAAATTGATGTTATTTGAAAGATACTATTAAAACCCCTTCTCTTAATGAAAATGTCAGTCTTCTTTTGTCTATTTGTATTGTAATAGAGCTACCATCCCTCTTAAGATTCATTGTTAGTCAAAGAGGACTATCAACACATTGATGGATATGTTATATTCTTAAGAATTGGAATTTTTTGTATTATTGTTCAATAACCTACCTTTTTCACTTTTTATTTTAATAATACATTTAAATCTTCCTTTAACATGTCTATATTCGAGGTTTTCAATAGATGACATTGAATATATCTATTATGTGGTATGACATTCGGGGAATCCATTGTCAATGGATCTGATGTGGTGAAAATCAGTAATAATATGTTTTAGATGATTCAGGACAAGATAAAGGAAGAGAGTAATGTAAAAATTATAATTTTAATCAGATGACCAAACCTATACTATTAGAGGATATAAATTATGTGTTATTGATGTTTTAACCACCTCATGGATTGAGAATGATTAGACAATGGATTAAGATTTATCCTATATTTATTGAATCTTCTATAATGTTGTAATATATTGGCATGGTTGGTTATTGGGTTTTTCATGTACAAAAAATAGATTTCATCTTTTATTTCTTCTATGATTCATGTGCTTCTCAATATCATTGCAGACTTTTACATGCCATTGATTGGGGAATGTTTTGTGTGGAGGTTGAAACTATATAAATGTATTGGATATTTAGGATTAAAGATTACGATGATAAGGTATTCTTTGGGAATTTTAGTATCTTTTTCGTTATTTTGTGCAGACACTATTTTTATGAGCAATGTTTCTCAGAAAATGAGTAAAATATATTCCCAATGTATCCTACCAATGTTTAATTATTTTTTTCTGATGATATTGATTTGTTTTATTTTTTGTTGAATTGATTTATATGATTTTAATGCTATTATGATTGGAAAATTTTTTACTATGTTGTATTTTTATTAGTTATGAAATTTTTTCTATTTGATAAGTTTTTAATAAATAGTTTTTGGATTTATTGTCATTCATTATTCCATAGTTTAGTTTTGATTCTCAAATATGAAAATCATTTGAGAAGTATCTAATTTAACAAAATAAAACTTATTAAACTATAAACTTTCATATTATCGGTATTATAGTTTTTAGGAGTAGTTCGTGAATGTTTTTTATGTTTTAATATTGAATTATTTTTTTTTATGGGGCTCATCATGATGTGGAAATATAAATCATTCTATCAGATGAATGTGAGAAAATGTGTTTGACTGTGGTGTTTTCTCATGGATTGAGGTCATAGGTCCTGATAGTTTTATTTTTCATTATTTTAAAGATAGGGTTCAATGTCTTTTTAAATAATTAAGTCAAGGAATAACTATAATGTCAATATAGAGGGTGACATTCATAAAAATTATACAATGTGATATTTTAAGGGATATTTTGGTCTTAAATATGGTTTTACCTCATAAAATTAAGGGTGGTTGTCATGTTGTGATTTTCATTGTTTAATATTCACGATTTTTTAGATTACCCTTAAATATTAACCATGAGTGTGTGAATATAATATGCCATACAGAGAAAGGGTTATGTGGAATTTCTTTAATTTCTATGAATATTAATTATTCATTTCTTCTCCAAAAATGTTATGAATTAATTTTATATGATTATATAAACATTTAGTATATTTTTTTTTATTCTAAATTTTTTTAGTAATATCTTATTAAGTGAGTTTACCTAGTTTTATATTGGTATGATATGGTAATTAATGAATATATTTTAAGAAATTAATTCTATTTTACCATGTAATTATTTTATCATGACCTATCACACCATGATTATAGGAATTCTCCACAACCATTAAATTTAGTATGTTGTATAGGATCTTAAAAATTCCATCATTTTCATCAAATACTAGGTTGTAAAAGGTGTTTCATTGGAGGCTATTAAGTTCACCTTATTTTGATTTGGAACATGTCTATAAGAGTTCAACTACATTTATACTTACGGATAGTTGTCTTCCCTCCTTTTGATATTCCATTCTTCTTTCTTATTTAGATTTGTTATGGTTGTATTGTAGATATAATTTTTTTAAATTATTTCATTTTCATGATGGAGGATTTATGACCCAGGATGAATGATGTTTTACATCCATGATCTACTCATTTCCTATTATTATCATAAAATATATGGTGTGTTATCCTTTGGGGTAGTGGATTTGATATATTTCTATCATTTTTATGTCAATTATGGAAGTATCATGATTTTTTAATTTAGGAAATGGTTCAGAATAACATACAAAATGTAATATAATGGAATAAATATATGTATAGGGGAAGGGTTCATTAAATTAGGTTTTATAATATTTTTCTTCATATTTCTTGATGTTAATTAATGGTTTTTAATTCTGAGTGTTTTTTTGACGTTGATATTTATTATTATTTGAATAAATATATAATTAGTAGGAATTCCATAATGTCATAACCACTTAAATAATCTATTAAACCAATATGTGAACTATTTAATTGATATTAATCATCTCATGTAATATTTGTTGAATTGATGCGATGGATATCATGAAAATGAGTATTATATAAGTGTTTTATTATTAAAAGCGATTTGTTCCCTTTTTTATCATTTTTTTATATTCAGTGACTATTATGGGTTTGTTTAGGGATTAAATTGATTTTTTCCAATGATGTAATGGGGTTTTTTCATTACATTGAGGGATGGTATATTATATGGTTTCAAAATAGATGCATTGATGGTTGTGTGGAATAGCAATTGACATATAACTATTTTAAGGTATGTTGGTATATAATGTTTTGTGTTATGTATAGTGATTGGTTGTTTATTGTAGAGTTTTGTTTTAGTTGACCAATTCTCTTTAACATGATTGCTAATTGTGAATATTGTAATAGGTATATGGTGGAATTTAATAATAAGGGGTTTATACTAATTTGATTTTATCTTAATGAGTGGGTAATAATTGGAAAAAATATAGTTAATGGTAAATGGGTGGTATGGAATTAAAACTGTAAATCATTGACAAAAATAATTTAACATGGTTGGTAATAATGAAGCATATAATTTTTTGGATTGAAATTTAAAAATTAATGTATATTAATGAACTATTAATGACTAAACTATATGGTCAATGGTTCGGATAAGTGTGTATGATAGATACATAGTGGATTTCCATTTCATTTTAAAATTCAATGAAAAATTAATGTACTGTTAATTTTAAACTATTAAACCTATAAATGGTTATACGGAATGATTATTCAATTTTGATGAGGTTGTTTTTTGTGAAATATTTTTTATTTATAGTAATACATTCGAAATGAATTTGAATATGTCATTGCAGTAGTGTGATAATAGTGATGGATTATAGAAGTATTATTTTGGTTTGAACATTGATCATTCATTTTTATGTGGATATAATATATGTTAAATTTACCTTTTCATTTCTTATGCACACAACCTAAGTCAGACCACCTCACTGATTTCCAAATTCATTGGGTTATAGGTTTTTCCCCAAAAATATAAGTTAGAGATGAACATATAGTTGACTATTCAATATTACATACTCTATCTTCCAGGTATAATAATATATAATGGGAAAAGGTTATGATTCTTGGGATAAAATTTCATCTAGATAGAGTGTCCCTAAATTGAGTATCATATAGTTATAATAGGTTCAAGTTTCCTTAATGATGTAGTAGATTATGCAAGAGAGGATGTGATTAATGGTGGTGTTGTACATAGTAAGAGGTGGTACATGGTTGATGTTGATCACATTCACTATTCCCACCTATGATTATGATTAGGTATATATCTATTGTGTGGATATGTGTCTGTGTAATATGTTAAAATATATGGTTATGTGTTTATAAATTAGCTGGGAGAAAGATGATGTCATATTTTGATGAGATTGAATGAAGAACTGGTGGGGAAGTGGTTGTGGGGTACCATATTATTTTATTATTTTAAAATATTTTATAATAATTGGTTCAAATATTGGGTGGATGATCCTTGCTACTGTTTGGTTTTAGTATTCTTACATAGGTTTGTGCTAGTTATAATAATTTTTTTCTAAATAATTGGTATGATTCTCTCATATTTGTACAATAGTATTTTGGTTTGATCCCACTATATTAAAATGTTTTATTTCACCTATATATAAATATGTTTTTACTATTTATAGAAGGTATTTTGTAACAAATATAGAAATTACTAGCATATGGATTGATGTTGTTGAAATTGACTCTTCAAAAGGTGTTTATTTTTTATTATTTTTGGTTTTATAGACTTCATTGTGTATAACTTTACGTTCGTTATCAGATTATGGTTTTATTTTATTACATATATTGGAATGGGGGTACCTTCCTATATTCATATGATATTATATAAAAATCATACAATTTTTTGTTTCATACCCTCTATTATAGTAACCAAGCCTAGGATTATAATATGTGGGTGTCAAGGGTCCCACCTCGCTTTTCAGTTAGGCTAATTATGGGTTCCACGTGGGAGTGGCTCATGACTACGAAAAAATTTAAAAATTAGAATTACATAGAAATATTTAAATGATAAAAAAATATTTATTTCCTTAGAAAGAAGAGAAGATCTCTCGAAACCACATGTAAATAATAGAATATCGTGAAACAACTACAAAGTAATGAAAACCCTCCAAAATCTAAAATACTATGAGAAACTATAAGTAGTATAAAAAATTATTATTATTCAAAAACCCTTTGAAATAAAATATGAAAATAGATGTTAAATCATGAAAAACATCAAATATCAAGAAAACCATGAAAATATATGAAAACACTACAAAATATATAAAACGTAAAAATATGATAACAAAACAATGAAAATAATTTAATTAACTATAGAAAAAAAGAAAAAAACCAGAAAATTATTCAAAACCCTGAGAAAATCATTGGAAACATATGGAACCCCATGAGAGTCATCATAAACCATTGGAAAACCCTATATAGAAGTACAAAAACCTAAAAACCCATAAAAATTGCATAAAATATTAGAAAAAACATGGAATATTCCAAAAATACATGAAATCCTCAAAATAATGAAACTACTTGATAATTGATGAAAACATAAAAAACACTAAAAATCTACAAAAAGTTATGAAAACCCCGAAAAATCCTTAAAGGACATAAAAACCTCCGTAACAAATATAAACCAATAGAAACCCATAACACCCCATTATATCCTTAAAAAACTAAACATATGGAATCACTATGAATAACCATGAAAAATAATTAATTAATTTGGAATTAATAAGAAAATCGTTAGAATATTTTGAAATAAAAAAAACAAAAACACTATAATTCTTGAATAAACTCAAAAAAATTAAAATAACCTCAGAAAAAAACAATATAATTCTCATTAAATTTTTTAAAATCCTATAAACGACATAAAAAACCTCAAAACCCCTTCCAAAACCTAGAAACCCATGAAAAAATATAAAAAAATTTGAAATGGAATTTGAATTATTTAAAACATTTTCAAACCTATAAGAATCCAAAAAAACCATTAGAAAACCAAATCCCATTTTTAAAACATAGAAACTAAAAGAAAATTTTAGAAAATATTGAAACATTGAAAATACCCCATGAAAACATTTCAAAACTGTAGAAACCCATGGAAAACTCTAAAATATCTAAACACAATAGAGACACAAGAATGACCATGAAAATATAAATTCAATGGAAAACTATGGAATCCCTAAAACCATGAATACCATAAAAATCATGAAACACTATAGAAATAAAATAAAAAATTAAAATCACTAAAAGTATAGGAAACACCAAGGAAATATTATAATTCATAATATCCAAATAAAAACCTCTAAAAACTACATAAAATAAGTGAAAACCATGATAAATTACAAAAACCATGGAAAACCCCAGGACACCCTTTAAACCATGTAACATCAGGAAAACAAATTAAAATACCCGAAAAACCATTCAATCTATAATATGCATGGAAAATTGTTGAAATAATGAAAAACAGATAAAAAATTTTTAGTACCACTAAATAATCCTTGTAATGTATAAAACCTAAAGATAACCCCATAAATTCCATTTAAAAAATTCAAATTCATTAAATCCTTAAAAACCTCCCTAAATACCTTTTGAACACTAGATAACTATGAAAAATCTTAAAAATTTAAAACAATGTAAAATTCAAAATAACATAAAAATATATTAAACTAAAAATAGGCCTATAAAGTAATGAAAAACATTACAAAACCATTGAAAGTAATAAATAATAATACAAAACAATTTAAATTCCATTACATTGTAAATACACTTTAAACCTAATGTAAATCCCTCCAAAATATATAAATACATAAAAAACATGAAAACATGAAAAATTACGAAAACCGTTGATAAAACCTAAAAACATGTGAAAAAAAATTCTAGCCCTTAAAAAATAAAATATCCTAAAAACAAATTTATACATAAAAATACAAGAAAGATATTAATTAGTATAAAAACATTAATTTCAAGAAAAAAACTAATAAACATAGTATAAAACTCTAGAAAAAATAAAAACCCCTAAAAATATAAAATTTTTGGAAATCATTAAAAATTTGTAAAACCCATTAATGAAAAAAACCCAAAAATTAATTAGAACCCCTATCATCTCTAGAAAAAAACCCTAAAAATCCAATAAAAATTCTTTAACCCCCCCCCCCCCCATAAAACAAAAAAATGCTAAAATGCACCCAAAACCATGGATATTAATAAATATGCTTGTGAATCCTATGAAAATATTATTAACATCCTCAAAAATACTGAATTACTCTATAATCTATTAATGGCCTAAGGAAACATTAATAAAGTAGAAATCCTGAAATGATCATAGATATTCATAAAAAGGCTATAAAACCCTTTATACTACTAAACCCCCTAAAAGCCCATGAGAAATCCCAAAATCCCTTAGAAAATAAAAAACCACTAAAACAATAAAAAACAATTGAAAGCACTAAAATCCCATAAAACTAGGAAAATCACTACAAAACCCTGGAAACAATTAAAAATTTAATTACCAATAATAAATGATGATAATCATGAAACCCCCGAAAAATCCATTTAAACCTATGAAACCCTCTAAAAATCATGAGAACCCCTTTAAAACATTTAAAACCCAAAAAAAATAAAATAACCAAGAAAAATATTATATAACAAATATACTAATGAAACTTTTTATAAAATCATGGAAACCCATTAAAAGTAATGGAAAATAGTGAAAACCTAAAAAATCGGATTAATTTCATATAGAACCATAAAATTAATAAAAACCATTAAAACTGATCTATAAAAATGAAAAACCTAATAAACCTATCAATATAATAATATAACTTTTAAACTATAGAAATAATAAAAATCCTCTTAAAAAATTCAAAAAACCTCAACAAACCTTAATTATAATGAGCACTATTAATGTCCTTTGAAAACCCTAAAAACTGAAAACACTAAAGTAACCAAAAAACATTTAAAATAATTGATGATTATATAAAAAGGTTCACATCCCAAAAAACATTAAATACCTTGAAATCATAAAAAAAACATGGAACCAACAAAAAATATTGAGGAAATGGAAAAACCTCTTGATACACTATAACATAATGAAACCCCTTGTAAAACCCTAAATACCATAAATACCTCTGAAACCCCATGATGTCACTAAAAAAATATCATTCCCTTAAATATATTTAAAATTCTTAAAAATAATGGAAAATCATGAAAACACTAGGTATGAAAAAGAATCGTTAAAAGTCATGAAACACTAAAAAATACATACAAACCCCTGTAAAAACCAATAATCCCTTCAAAAATCAAAAGAACTTTAAAAATGAAATCCATGAAATACATTGAAAATCATCTGGACAAATAAAGACATTGAAAATCCTTAAAAATTATAAGGCCCCAGCCTTATACCTTACTTAATCTTGAGTTATTACAAGATTACACATTGAGGATCTTTTTAGGTTTAGAGTTTTAGAGAATTAGATCATGAAACTTGCATTACATTCCACATTTAAATTGGTTACATAAAAGACAGTATTCATTCTTCCCATCAACGGAAACATATTTAAAATAAAACATGGATTCTTTCTTGACACATCCTTGACACAATCATCACATCATGTACCTTTCCCTTGACCTATGAAAAACATTTCAAAAACATGGGATGAGCATAAAAAGCTCAGTAAGGGTTATAAGAATATGGAAATGAAACATGAGTTCATATATACATAAGAATGAAATCATACTTTACCCATAAAACATAGGTACTTTAACATACCTCATCAAATCATGAATAAATCATAGAAATCAGAGGACATAAAAGGTAACTTGAGGCATTCATAACATTCTTACGTAGGGAGTAACCCTCTTGGTTACGTTTGGAATACCCATCACAGTATATTCCCTAAATCTCTTCAGAGAAACCTTAATGTTTCACTCCTTCGCGTTACCCAATGCATTGGAGAGCTCTATCGGGCTCACCCGCCCTTAGTTTATCATGAAATCACCCGTTTTCATAACAATGCCCAAGAACCATAACATAAACGTATCACATAAAACATGCAAAAAGGAAACATAACATTTCCACATTTCAATCACAATATAACATTTTTTATATTGAAATAATGAATCCGTTCAAAAAGAAACCATTTCCAAAACCATTTAAAACATTTAATAAGGAGATTTTTGAATCAATGTGTCTCATACCACCTTGAAGCTTTTAACCTTTTAAACCATTAATATCCATATAAATAAATCATTAAAACCATTTTGAAAACATAGATATTAATAAGAACAAATCATTAAAACATTTAAAGCGATATTTTGGTTAAAGGGTTTTTACCAAAATTAGAGACACTTGAATACAATAATTGAGGAAAAACATTTAATCAAAACTTTATAATATCATGAGAATAAATGGATTCATGATATAATATTCCAAAGGACATTATATACACCATATAAGAGTGAATTGGTGCATAACAACAATGAAGTCTCAATAGGGATGTAAAATGTGATGAAATCCCTTATAAAGAAGGTATCCTTAAATTAAGGATAAATCAATCTAAAAATTATGTGTGAAAAATATAAATACACCCAATATAAGTGGATATTAAGTGTAAAACAATAAAAGGTCATTCACACATATTCAAAGGATGACATATTCAATAACTATATGTTGAACCCAAAGAAATCGAAATTGGGTTAAGAAGTTCCCTTGGCAGCCTAACGGCATCACATCAAAATGAGTTGATGAGAGATAAAAAGTGTATCTCATCACTTGGACATAAAATTTACATCAATAAGGATATATTAGAACATATCCCAACATAACAATATGTAAATTAAATGACCCAACAAAAGAAGTCTTTTAAACAAGAGGAGGGTGAAAGGTTCCCTTACCGACTTGGGTATCTTTCCAAACATACTCCCCATGAAAGAAGGACAATAAAAAATTGATTTAAATACTCATAAAACAAAGTATATTACATAATGAGTAAAATAATGGGTAGTACATACACCACTCAAAGGAAATTCTGGAAAATGTAGCATAAATCTCACGGGAATAAAAGTGAGATGAAAAATCCCTTACGAAAACTTGGTAGCCTAACGGTGCCACATAAAACTTCCAAAATGGATTGATGAGAGGAAATAGGGTCTCTCATCATATGAAAATAATAAGTACAGTAGGAGTAATATTAAATAACATCCCAATCATAAGAAATATGAGCTTAAAAGGAATGAAATAAAAGAGTGTACTTAAAAAGAAAGAGAGGTGTAGGATCCCTTACCTCAGGTCCGACTTGACTCGATCGTTCTTTAACGTCCTGAATAATAAACTTGAGTTAATTTATACTTGTTTAAGAACCTTTTTCAAGTTCATTATTCCTTTTATATCACTTATTTCCATGTCATGAACACTATGTAATTATTTAAGTTAATAACGGTTGTTTTAACGATCATTGGTACTTGAGTAAAAAAATAATCCCTTTATAATTACATGTTTTTCATGTATCCATTATATCCAGAATGGTATTCATGATGTAGATATCATATATGTCATATATATCCAGCATATCCATGCATTTATAATATTACATAATCATTTAGAGGTAAGAAATGAAATGCACCATTCATGGAGATGGTAAGCCGTACGTACGCATGAACGCTACTTTCATTTCTATTTCATATTTTATAGAATGGAATCATAATGATATAAAGATATATTATAATTCCAGTATAATATAATATATAATATCATATCTCCATCCTTTATACGTCCCACATATGGTATTTAACGAATCAAATCACTTTGAGGGGGCGGTAGTCCGCACTTCCTTAAATGAAGATATCGCGTTTACCCATAATGGAAACCATAAAGTTATGCCCAAAATGAAAAAAACAGAATCTTAAGGAAAACATAAACATATTATATATCATATATAAATATAGTGACATCTTAATGTCCACCTTTGAAGGTGTTAAAGTAATGTTGAACAATCATCGTTTCGGGAGGCATAAATTCACCATCCACGGAAACCATATGTTCTTTAACCATTAGATGTAGGTGTGTGTAAGTGTAGCTTGAATACTTATTATAAAAACATCCTAGTATATTGATTATACTAGATTTGTTACAAAAGAAATGAACAAAAAGATTTTAGGGGGTTGGAGAAGCAAAATAATACAAAAGGACTCAACTGAATACATTGCCTTAAAATCGGGTAACTCCCTTTGGATTGAGCTCAAAGGCTTGCTTGGGAAGAATTCTGCCCAAAGTGAGGCTTCAAGGAGTAATAGAGGGAAGTGTAGAGACAAAATGTAAAGAGGTTGGGCAAGCCAAAGTCTTTGAGAGTGTGGGTAAGGAGGTAGACGTGGGGGCCTTTTATAAGAGGAGAGGAGGGGCACTTTTGGAAAGTAAAGAAATATTACTTTATTTGAAATTGTGTTTCGGTTTTAAAAGGTCCCACATTGATATAATTCGTGGATGAGGTTATAAGGGTTATAAATCCACCTATCCAATAGGTTGTGGACATTTTTATGTTTTAGATATTACATTATCAATCCATTTTATTTAAATCATCAAATAATGAGGTCATCGCTGCATCATTATCATGTCATAAATAATTTAATTTATTTAATGTCTAAAAATTATAAAAAAACTACTATGATGTATGAAATATTTTCAGCTTTCCAATGACTATTTATAATCAAAAATCTTACTTGTATAACCCCATTTAAAAATTGATTTAGTAAAACGTATCATGTTTGTGCCATTTTTTACATTAACATTAAATAAAAGGTATTTATGTCATTCTCCAACCAAAGTGTCTCCATGGGGTCCCCAAGTTGACCCAGGGCTTGTCTTGGTCGGCCATGACATATCCAATGAGGGTAGGACATGTTTCTAGGTCATCTCATATTATTAAAACATTATTATTACCTTAAACTACACTAATTACCACTAATCGCGATTAAAAACTTAATAAGTTACTATTCACCAAAAATTTATTTTTATCCCATTGAACCAAATTTTACATCTTAATGACAACCATGTATGTCGGATTTTTAAAATTCAAAACACAAAGATGGCAAAATTTGATTTAAAAGGAAAAATCAGTTTTTATAAGTACCACTTAGTGGTTTCACTATTCTTCAAAAATTTAAGTTTTTCAGAAAAATCCCAAAAATTCACCCTAAGATATATTTGACATTCCGAATTCAAAAATGAAGTCCATTTTACAAAATTCAAAACATATAAGTCACATTAATTAATTTTATAATTAATTCCCGCTGTCAGAGCAAATAGCGTGTTTTTACGAAACAATAAGTATCAAAAGATTGACACTAGTTTAAGTCTGATTTCAAAGTGAAATTAATTCCAACGACCACTATTGGATATAATGGTAAAAATATATTCTAATTTCACTTTAAAACAAATTCAAAAGCTAATCTAATCATATAAATAAATTAGATTAAAAAGAGGTTTTGAATTAAATAACAACATTTTACACTGTTCATTAAAAAAATGAACTTTATCGGAAGGATACCAAAAATTTACACAAAGTAAATTTTGATGTCCCAATTCGTAAGAAGATTTTTATTAGGTCCAATAGAATGTTTAAGAGTGAACAAAACTATATTTAATGATGGTTCTCCATCAAAAGGTGATAAGTGAACCTTTAGTGAAAACTAGGGCATATACGCCCTAAAATTGAATTATTTCCATATTTTATGCCTTTATTTTTTATTGGATAAATTTAAAAACATTTAAAAACATATGTAATCATATTTTAGTTATTTCTATCCATTCCCGTCAATACAATGGCTACATGTTAACTACCATTTAAAATAATATTATTTTATTATTAGAGTGCAACGTAAGATTCCCAAGAAACTCGTTGTTGCGTGTTGGGTACGCAATCGGGCATAGCGTCCCCTTTAAAGTCATATTAATATTTTATTCACAAATATGTATAAATATAAAAATGTCATATTCTTTATTTACCTGGGGTGTTACATCCTTCCCCCCTTTTGGGAATTGCGTCCTCGCAATTATAAAACTGGGCTTGGAAACATCATTGAAAATCCAACATCGGAACAAGAGTCGGTAAAACAATCACTTTAAAATAAAGGATGATAAGTACAGAGGTCACCCGAGTTAACCCATACTAGGATTCCATGTTGGAAGACATGGAAATGGAGGAGAAAACATAGGGTCATGTTCTGATGGAGAGTGATAGAAAACATGTTTAGGAGAAAGTTAACAATAAGAAAATCACAAACTTGTGATGGGTTAAACAATGTTGGGTTCCCCAGTAGGAAAAGTTAATAGATAACATTTTTGTTTTAAGTTACATTTTATTGAGTAATTTATTCATAGGAAAACATAATCACTTATTATGTTGACTTTCAACTTTTACACAAACTCATATTTTCTCCAAAAGACGAGTATTTAGGAAGACTTGTTCGCATTAAGAGTACTATAAAAAACTTCTAGAGAATCACCTAATCCAGAAAATCGAACTATATACTACCCATATCTTTAGACCTTAACCATATCCAAAACCAAAAATGTCTGTACAAGATCAGATAATCCAGAAAAGGACAACCCTTTATAAAAAGAAAATCTATTCTTAATCTCCAAAATTTGTCAAACCAAACCCAAAGTTCAACAAGGATCATTCGATAAAAAATTTGTCCATAAAATTCTTCAAAGTAAACCAATCTAAGATTGAAACCCAAATATTTGTATGATTTAGTCACATAGTCTTCCAAGTTAAATCGTAACATTTATCTCCAAACAACATCAGTTGCTTCTAAAATCTCGTATTGAAAAGTAATTAACCTAATCACATATCCTCCATGATAGGTTAATCATTTTCATAAATAACCCAAAAATCAACATACTCTTAATTCATAAAATCATATAACTAAAAAGAATTAGTCAAACTAACCAGGGACTTCACGCAGTCCAGTGGTAGGCGATAAATACCAGTCGCACATTGGTTGTGGGTTTGATTCCCACAGCTTTTTCTGACGCGATGGGTAGTCACACGGTCTGCGTGTTGTCCTTTTTCCAAAACTATATAATTCTCAAATCATTCCCCAAAAGGGATAAAATCATCAAAAATGACCACAACATAATTTAACCTCAATTTTATCTCATGACTTTCTCTTCAATCATAACATATAGTAACCCATAATTACCTTAAAATAAAGGATCATATAAACCCAAATGGTTCTTTATAACTATGTCCAAAAAAGAAAAGATAATTATTCCTTGAATACAATTTTCCTGTATTAAACATCAGGGTTACACATAATATAAAAAGTCTTCTAATGTAACCCATCATCAAAAGAGACTTAATACTCTTAAGAATTTCACCATAACTCTTGAAGCCCTTATATGTTGACATCTTACTCATTCAACATTCTTCATAATCCATTAAAAATTCCTTTCCAACTTATTCCGAAATACCTCTTTCCTACATACAAAATCATGAATCATATCCTAAGATTCCAAAATAGGAAAACAATAGTCATGAAATAATACATACCTTTGATTGGTCATTGTCAGTTTCTCCATCCTCAATCGGATTGGAATTAGGTATTGGTAAACGAACATTTGTACGCTCTTGGTAACCCCATTCACGAAACTTCTTCATAAGAAATGTGTTTGCATAATGAACATGCACACCACATTTAAAACATTCAATTGATCCCTTAGAAAGAACTTCTTTCCCTTTCCTCGAGTCAACTAGATGCTTCCTTTTTCCATGGCAGGTTCTTGATTAATGACCTTCATTTCCACATCTATAGCATATTTCTGTCCCTTTGAAACATTTTCCTAGGTGTTTCTTTCCACATCTTTGACACATAGGTTTTTGAACACACTTACCTTTATGATTATCACCTTTAATTCTTTAGGGATTTGTTTCTTGTATATATGATGCCTTAGAGAAGTCACCAAAGTTTAGGTGGTCAATCATGACTCCAGATAGTTGGTTGAGGATAATCACAAGATTTCTCATTCCAACTCCCATATCATTCAGTTGCCTGCTCAAAAAACTATCACAGTTTCCTTCACATCCACTGTTACTTAGGTGCCTGCTAGATCCAGCCATTTACTAAAACCAAAAAGGTCAGTGTGAGTATATAAAAAAAACCATCATGTACTAATGAGGAAGATAACACTAAGATATACTTACTCATTCACTTTATCTAAAACTAAGACTCTTTCTGAAATCCTAACCATTATGGTAATGCCACTTATGCTTAAAGAATACCCTAACCTCTAAAGTTATCTAAACCGACCTTTGATACCAACTATAAGGCCCCAACCTTATACCTTACTTAATCTTGAGTTATTATAGATTACACATTGAGGATATTTTTAGGTTTAGATTTTTAGAGAATTAGATCATGAAACTTGCATTACATTCCACATTTAAAGTGGTTACATAAAAGACAATATTCATTCTTCCCATAAACGGAAACATATTTAAAATAAAACATGGATTCTTTCTTGACACATCTTTGACACAATCATCACATCATGTACCATTCCCTTGACCTGTGAATAACATTTCAAAATCATGGGATGAGCATAAAAAGCTCAGTAAGGGTTATAAGAATATGGAAAGGAAACATGAGTTCATATATACATAAGAATGAAATCATACTTTACCCATAAAACATAGGCACTTTAACATACCTCATCAAATCATGAATAAATCATAGAAATCAGAAGACATAAAAGGTAACTTCAGGCATTCATAACATTCTTACGTAGGGAGTAACCCTCTTGGTTACCTTTGGAAAACCCATCACAGTATATTCCCTAAATCTCTTCGGAGAAACCTTAATGTTTCACTCCTTCGCGTTACCCAATGCATTGGAGAGCTATATCGGGCTCACCCGCCCTTAGTTTATCACGGAACCACCCATTTTCATAACAATTCCCAATAACCATAACATAAAAGTATCACATAAAACATGCATAAAGGAAACATAACATTTCCACATTTCAGTCACAATATAACATTTTAGTATATTGAAATAATGAATCCGTTCAAAAAGAAACCATTTCCAAAACCATTTAAAACATTTAATAAGGAGATTTTAGAATCAAAGTGTCCCATACCACCTTGAAGCTTTTAACATTTTAAACCATTAATATCCATATAAATAAATCATTAAAACCATTTTGAAAACATGGATATTAATAAGAACAAATCATTAAAACATTTAAAGCGATATTTTGGTTAAAGGGTTTTTACCAAAATTAGAGACACTTGAATACAATAATTGAGGAAAAAAATTTAATCAGAACTTTATAATATCATGAGAATAAATGGATTCATGATATAATATTCCAAATGACAGTATATACACCATATAAGAGTGACTTGGTGCATAACAACAATGAAGTCTTAATAGGGATGTAAAATGTGATGAAATCCCTTATAAAGAAGGTATCCTTAAATTAAGGATAAATCAATCTCAAAATTATGTGTGAAAAATATAAATAAACCCAATATATGTGGATATTAAGTGTAAAAAAATAAAAGTTCATTCACACATATTCAAAGGATGACATATTCAATAACTATATGTTGAACCCAAAGAAATCGAAATTGTGTTAAGAAGTTCCCTTGACAGCCTAAGGGCGTCACATCAAAATGAGTTGATGAGAGATAAAAAGTGTATCTCGTCACTTGGACATAAAATTTACATCAATAATTATATATGAGAACATATCCTAACATAACAATATGTAAATTAAAAGACCCAACAAAAGAAGTCTTTTAAAAAAGAGGAGGGTGAAAGGTTCCCTTACCGACATGGGTATCTTTCAAAACATACTCCCCATGAAAGAAGGACAATAACAAATTGATTTAAATACTCATAAAAGAAAGTATATTACACAATGAGAAAAATAATGGGCATTACATACACCACTCAAAGGAAATTGTGGAAAATGTAGCATAAATCTCACGGGAATAAAAGTGAGATGAAAAATCCCTTACAAAAACTCAGAAGCCTAACGGCGCCACATAAAACTTCCAAAATGGATTGATGAGAGGAAATAGGGTCTCTCATCATATGAAAATAATAAGTACAGTAGGAGTAATATTAATGAACATCCCAATCATAAGAAAGATGAGCTTAAAAGGAATGACCTAAAAAAGTGTACTTAAAAAGAAAGAGAGGTGTAGGATCCCTTACCTCGGGTCCGACTTGACTCGATCGTTCTTTAACGTCCTAAATAATAAACTTGAGTTAATTTATACTTGTTTAAGAACCTTTTTCAAGTTCATTATTCCTTTTATATCACTTATTTCCATGTAATGAACACTATGTAATTATTTAAGTTATTAACGGTTGTTTTAACGATCATTAGTACTTGAGTAAAAAAATAATCCCTTTATAATTACACGTTGTTCATGTATCCATTATATCTAGAATTTTATTCATGTTTTAGATATCATATATTTATTATATATCTAGTAAATTCATGCATTTATAATATTACATAATCATTTAGAGGTAAGAAATGAAATGCACCGTTCATGGAGACGGTAAGCCGTACGTACGCATGAACGCTACTTTCATTTATATTTCATATTTTATAGAATGGAATCATAATGATATAAAGGAATATTATAATTCCAGTATAATATCATATATAATATCATAGATCCATCCTTTATACGTCCCACATATGGTATTTAACGAATCAAATCACTTTGAGGGGGAGGTAGTCCGCACTTCCTTAAATGAAGATATCGTGTTTACCCATAATGGAAACCATAAAGGTATGCCAAAAATGAAAAAAAACAGAAGCTTAAGGAAAACATAAACATATTATATATCATATATAAATATAGTGACATCTTAATGGCCACCTTTGAAGGTGTTAAAGGAATGTTGAACAATCATCGTTTCAGGAGGCATAAATTCACCATCCACGGAAACCGTATGTTCTTTAACCATTAGATGTAGGTGTGTATAAGTGTATCTTGAATACATCATATAAAAACATACTTGTATATTTATGATACTGTATTTGTTACAAAAAAAATGAACAAAAAGAGTTTAGGGGGTTGGAGAAGCAAAATAAAACAAAAGGACTCAAGTGAATACATTACCTTAAAATCGGGTAACTCCCTTTGGTTTGAGCTCAAAGGCTTCCATGGGAAGACTTATGCCAAAAGTGAGGCTTCAAGGAGTAAGAGAGGGAATTGGAGAGACAAAATGGTCAGAGGTTGTCCGAGACAAAGGCTTTGAGAATGTGGGTAAGGAGGTAGAGGTGGAGGCCTTTTATAAGAGGAGAGGAGGGGCACTTTTGGAAAGTAAAGAAATATTGCATTATTTGAAAATGTGTTTCAGTTTTAAAAGGTCCCACATTGATATAATTAGTGGATAAGGTTGTAAGGGTTATAAATCCACCTATCCAATAGGTTTTGGACATGTGTAGGTTTTAGATATTACATTATCTTTCCATTTTATTTAAATCATCAAATAATGAGTTCATCACTACATCATTATGATGTCATAAATAATTTAATTTATTTAATGTCTAAAAATTAAAAAAAATACTATGATGTAGGAAATCTTTTTATCATTCAAATGACTATTTATAATCAAAAATATGACTTGTATAACCCCATTTAAAAATTGTTTTAGTAAAACGTATCATGTTTGTGCCATTTTTTACATTAACATTAAATAAAAGGTATTTATGTCATTTTCCTACCAAAGTGGCTCCATGAGGTCCCCAAGTTGACCCAGGGCTTGTCATCATCGGCCATGACATATCCAATGAGGGTAGGGCATGTTTCTAGGTCATCTCATATTATTAAAACATTATTTTTACCTTAAACTACACTAATTACCACTAATCGCGATTAAAAACTTAATAAGTTACTATTCACCAAAAAATTATTTTTATCCCATTGAACCACATTTTTCATCTTAATGATAACCATGTATGTCGGATTTTTGAAATTCAAAACACAAAGATGGAAAAATTTCATTTAAACGGAAAAATCAGTTTTTATAAGTACCACTTAGTGGTTTCACTATTCATCAAAAATTGACGTTTTTCAGAAAAATCCCAAAAATTCACCCTAAGATATATTTGATATTCCGAATTCAAAAATGAGGTCCATTTTACAAAATTGAAAAAATATAAGTCACATTAATTAATTTAATAATTAATTCCCACTGTCAGAGAAAATAGCGTGTTTTTACGAAACAATAAGTATCAAAAGATTGACACTAGTTTAAGTCTGATTTCAAAGTGAAATTAATTCCAACGACCACTATTGGATTTAATGGTAAAAATATATTCTGATTTCACTTTAAACCCAATTCAAAAGATAATCTAATCATATAAATAAATTAGATTAAAAAGAGGTTTTGAATTAAAATACAACATTTTACACTATTCATTAAAAAAATGAACTTTATCGGAAGGATACCAAAAATTTACACAAAGTAAATTTTGATTTCCCAATTCGTAAGAAGAGTTTTATTCAGTCCAATAGAATGTTTAAGAGTGAACAATGATATATTTAATGAAGGTTCTCCATCAAAAGGCGATAAGTGAACCTTTAGTGAAAACTAGGGCATATACGCCTAAAATTGAATTATTTCCGTATTTTATGCCTTTATTTTTTATTGGATAAATTTAAAAACATTTAAAACATATGTAATCATATTTTAGTTATTTCTATCCATTCCCTCCAATACAATGGCTACATGTTAACTACTATTTAAAATAATATTATTTTATTATTAGAGTGCAACGTAAGATTCCCAAGAAACTCGTTGTTGCGTGTTGGGTACGCCATCGGGAATAGCATCCCCTTTAAAGTCATATTAATATTTTATTCACAAATTGTTTAAATATGAAAATGTCATATTCTTTATTTACCTGGGGTGTTACAAAAATACCCAAACTTTTTAAACGAAAAAAAACACTAACACCTAATTAAACCCCATGGCAATGCCTTGAAAATTTTGAATAACCCAAAATAGTATAAATTTCAAAAAATTCATTGAAAACCATGAAAATAATATAAACCATAAAAACCCCATGAAATACCAAAATACATAAAATACACAAGAAATAAATAAATCCTATAAAATAATTATAAACAAATTTAAACACTTGATTTTTTTTTGAAAACCTCCAAATGTTATGAACGCTTTTAAAACATATAAAAAATTGATAGCCCAAAAAAACATAAAACACTGGAAGAACATTAAAATTCATAAAAACCACAATAATATATGAATCTTTTAAAAATAATAAAATACCGTAAAGTTTTTAAAAACTTATGTAAATGATTAAAATCATTGAAAATCCATGATGACCCCTTGAAAACCATGAAAAATTATGAAATTTACACTAAAATACCAAAAAAAAGAAATAGCATAAAATCCAAACAAAACCCTACACCCATATAAATTATAAAAAAATTCTTACAAAGTTAAAAATCCATGATAATCCTTGGTAATATAATTAAGTACTTATAAATGGATAAAAATACCCCATGAAATTAACTAATAACAGTAAAAATATTAAAAAATCAATAAAATTGAGAAAGCCTATGAAAAAAATAAAGATGAAAAAATCCCCATGAAAACATAGAAAAATGATAAAAAGTCCTAAAATTTCTATAACATTAAAATTAAAAAAACCCCATGAATAACATTAAAACCCTATATAAATATATGATTTTTTAGAACACTAAATTATCCCAATTATCTTATAAAATATTGAAAAACCCATTAAATTGAAATACCTTCTAAATGAGAAAACCATAAAAACTATTTCAAACACAAAAAAATGAATCATTAAAAGTCATCTAATTCTCTGGAAAAAATAGTCACTTGAAAAATAATGAAATCCATTATTTTAATTATGATCCCATCTATTAGCATTTGATAAAAATTTTGAAAAAAACTAAAAACCATACAACCAATAAAATAATAATAATCCAAAAAATGTGTTAAATACCTAAATTCATGAAAATATTTATCCACTGTTGGAAGACTTGTAAAGTCCTTAATAAACATAGAAAACCATAAAACCCCATGATTACTTTTGAAAACCATGGAAAGCCATAAAATCCATACAAACCCATTAAAACCATTTAATCCCTAAAAACATAGAAAACATAAGATAACATTGATAACATAGTGTATATCCAATTAAATGATTAAAATTTTGACAATTGTTTAAATTCCCAAAAAACAATGAATATTCATGAAAACCCCATTGAACTATATAAAATCATGCAAAGATTATAAACCTAAGAAATACTAGAAATTCTTGTAAAATCTAAGATAACTAGTTCTATTTCTCTATATCTTTTTAAAATTATAATACCTTCACATATTATTAGATAGAATACACATTCCCATCCTAAAAACACCTCATAGTCATCAACTCATCCCCAGTTAGAGTCAAAGTGAAACATTGGAGCTCAGTGGCGTGAGAAGAATACTAAATCACAATCAGAGTTTCTTACACAAGATGCATCAACTCCCTGGTGTGGTCATCACACATATTCCATGCAGCAAAGTGATTATATAAGGATTTATATAAGTCTTCTAAAACCATAACTCAAGGACACTCAACCAAATAGATTATGTACCACTAGTTCTTTGTAGAATCATTTAACATGTATGTAGTGAACATGCCCCTCCACTATGGAAGTTAGTCTAGATTATTGAATATTTATTCTATATCCTCTTACTATGACTCAAATTCTTGAGGTATTCCACCCCTCCCATAATATGGGAGGTTTATGCTATTAAAAATCCCAAGTTAGATCCTCCATATTAGGGGCAGGTCATGGGATCCCTGAAAAAACTGAATACACAAGAAGAAACTATCATTGAACTAACAATAAATGCATATTAGAAGATCAGAAATAAATTGATGATCTTGACCTATAAGATGAAATACATGTGTCTTATGGCTCACCTCCTCTGATGTATGATCATCGACACTCTCTTGATATATAACATTGAATAATCTAGGTGATATATGTATACAATTTTTTTATGCACTCCTCATATAAGATTTTAAATAGATACGAAAAGTGTTAAATAAATTATGGTATGCTTATTTTCATCAAAATAAACACACCCCACTTCAAACTTCTAAATCTAAGTCAAAGTGATAATAAAAGGTCATTGAAGGATCACAAAATACATGACCCAGTCCTCACTACTGAGGTCAGTTCATGGTTAGTGTATTTAATCTCACATATTAGAAGACCATTTATCTTTAATGGCTATATCCATTTTATTTACATTTTCATTTATGTATTTAAATCCCTTTAACTACTTTAATTATATGGATCACCATTTCTAGATTATTGTTATAGAGACCATATCCATTTAAAGATAACATTTCATGATTTTAAACGTAATTCATCATCAGATTACAAGATAAGGATTGTTAAGTCTAGTGTCTTGGAAGACAAGGTACATATATCACAAAACATGGGGCTAAAAACAATTCTTTATTTAATATTCATAATGGGCTCCTAACTTACTTTGAGCCCTTACATCTGCATAGGGTACCCTGGGGAACACATGATCAAAGGGATGTGAAAAAAAATCCAGTAAGGGAAAGAACATAAGAATAAACTATAAGCACATGAGTTATGAGGCTTGACATAATGATATTGGAAGCATGGAACATATAGAATCATTAAATATAATCATGGGATCAGAAAAAAATGGAATAAAGTAATCATGGAATCATATAATCATAATATTATATAAGAATAGTTCCATAGAGAGGTGGAAAGAACTTTAAACAAGAATTTAGTATGAGTCAAGGCTAACCGCCAATCTCGTTTCCCATAGTAGCACAAGCCAAGGCTAACAGCCCGGACCGTTTTCCCATAATCTTCTCATGAGACATTAACTTTACCAAATGCATTGGAGTGCTATATTATCACACCCATCTAAGATTATTCATTTATATTCTTTCCACATAAATAATCTCACATAATCAATCATACATAAACATAAGAGTACCCCAGGAATGAAATGGGCACACAATCGCCTCATGAAGCATAATAAAAAGGGACGTAACATTCATGCATCCATGAAAGAAATTAATTAAATCATAAATAGAAATTAATAATGTATAAAGTAATAAATCATGACAAGAGATAACAAATTGAAGTGATAATATGTAAAAATATTTTTTAGGAATCTTTGAGTGAAAACATTTTAGTGCGGTTTAAGAGAACATCGAATATCTCTTAAAACGAAAAGCGGAATAATATTTTTTTTATAAAACCAAAAGTAAACAAGGAGGGTTTTCATAATAAATAGATTGATTTTATAAAGACAATAGTTACTTAAAACAGAGGATAGAGTACACTTGTTAAAAGGAAAGAATTTGGGAAGTTACCTAAAAACAGGTTCACTTATCGGGAAGTAATGAGGAGTGAATCACATAAAAGAATGCATATCCCAAAAAGTGAGTGATGAAAGAGTAATGATAAATGAAATTGTAACATGTAAAAAAACATTTATATTATTCCCAATAGAAGTTAAGATAACATCATTTTGGTAGAATGGTAGATAAGACAACCTGAAGGAATAAAAGTGGTTCGGGTAGAATTCTTTACACATTATCGGCATGGTATCTGGAGTACTTGAGGGGGCTTAGTGAGGGAGGAAAGGGAATTATCATCACTTATAAATAATTAGGTCAGTATGGTGGAGGTGATAAATCATACCCCATAATTAATAATTACACACAACATGTCCTAACATAGTGAACAATGTTGAATAAGGGTGAAATTGAGAGGATCCCTTACCTTAGGTCTGTTGGTGTTCTCTACTTGATATTAATGACCAGAATAGTAAAATATGGGTTATTAATCAATAGTTATAGAACCATATATAAAATTAAAAGATTCAGTATAACCTTTTTAAGTTCATTTATACCCATTTTGATTGATTACATGGTTTAATTTCATTGTTCGAGTTTGTTTGTTTAATTTGTTTTAATGATCGGTTCAATTGTATTTATGTTCAAATAAATTTTAATATGAAGTGGTTTTCCAGAATTGACGTTATATAATATTAGTTTACATCCAGTAGGTTACATGGTTACAAAATTAATTTTGTTAATTAGAGTGAAAGAGAACCTTTACATTAAACATTAATGATAAACACCTGAATTGTTTTTAACGATTTTGCCCATAATTTACTTGTTTTGTATTATTGTTTTATATCATGAGTGTATGAGGATTAAAAACCTCAAATAGGACATATAAAATATATAATAATCTGGTTCAACAATAACATAAATGGCTTCATGACCAGAAACCAAATGTTAAATGAATTTGAAAACAGATTATCCAGGATGTCGGTAATTTGACACATCACGGACGATGTTTTAATTCTAGAACGTGAGGGAGTGGAGGAGAAGTACGATGCTTGAAATTTTCCAGAAACATGATTAAAATCCAGAATATATAAAATTATGGAGCTTTCATGCCTTTTGGATAAGGGAAGGGGAATATGGTATAAGAAAATAAAGAAAATAAAAACAAAACACTTGAAAAAGAAAGAGGGTTCTTACCCTTTGATCTCCTATCTTTGAGACTCCTCTTAGGGGATTTGATTATGGTCTTTTGGAAAGAACAGAAAGCCTTGGACGTGGGAGAAGGATCTTGGGAGGGTATTTGGGTAGAATTTTGGCTAGGGAAAATACTTGAGAGGTGTGAGGAAAAGAGGTAAGGAGATGGTGTATTTATAGTGAGGGGGGAGAGGGTTTTCCCAATTGTTTATTCAATCATTTATTAATTTCATTCCAGAAAAGAAAAAGTGATGATTCCTTGACCAAGAAATATTAAATTTAGAATGTGAATCCGAACCAATTGGGCTTACATCAGCAGAACATCATCAAGACTTCACGATTAATGTATTTTTCTTATTTTGTGAATTATTGTACTTCAATATTCATCAAAATTTGAAGTATTTCAGAAAAATCCCAAAAATTACCTCTAACAATTTTTCAACATGTGAAATCTAAAAACTAAGTCCATTTTTCAAAAATAATTTACTAAATATGATTATTTTAATATTTAATTAAAATAATAATTTATTATCAAAACCAGTTTTAAAACATTAATTAACTCATTCTAAAATATAGGTATATCGTACTTCCAAATTGATTGTTATTTTTATACCACCATATGTGAGGTTACTATTCATTAGGGTATATCAATATTCATAATGGTATATTACTAGACATTAGGGTTGGAAACTATTCACCCAAATTTATTTTTGTTTTCTTAGACTCCAAAAAAGCATCTTGAACAGAAACGTGTATGCCAAATTTTCAAAATTCCAAACACAGAAGTGACAAAATTTTGTTTAAAGGTCACTTATAACTTATTAGTTCATTATGTTGTGCTTTCATGAGATTTTATGACATTAATATAAGAAGGTAATTTCCATTAAAAAACATTTGGTCGTTACATTCTTCCCCCTTATGAAATTTCACCCTTGAAATTTCATTTTACAAACTAAGACAAAAACAGGTGTGGGTACTTTTCCTTCATTTCTTCTTCAAATTCCCATGTTCCTTCCTCAAACATATGGTTCCTCCACAACACTTTGACAAGATGGTTTGTCTTGTTGCGTAGAACTGTATCTCTCTGATCCAGAATCTTTACTGGTTGCTCCTCATAGGAGAGATCATCTTCCAACTGCACCACCTCTAAGTTTAGTAAATTTGAGGGAATAGGTGTGTACTTCCTAAAGAGTGATACATTAAAAACATCATGAACTTGAGCCATATTCAGTGGCAGTTCAAGCCGATAGGCCACAGCTCCTATGCGGTCAAGGATCTCAATGTAGCCAATATACCATGGGCTTAGCTTCCCTTACTTCCCAAATCGCATGACTCTCTTCCATGGAGATATTCAAAGAATGAGATTATCTCCAATTTCAAACTCCAAGTCCCTTCAACGGTTGTCATTATATCTATTTTGCTGACTTTGATAATCTTTGATGTGTTTCTCGATGACTTGATCCTTCCTTGTCATCTCTTGAACAAGATCTCATCCAAGTAGCTTTCTTTCTCCAAATTCATCCCAACAGGTTGGTGTTCTACATCACTTTCCATAAAAAGATTCATATAAATCCATTTGAATACTTGAGTGGAAACTATTTTTGTATAAGAACTCAACCAATGAGAGATACTGATTTTATCCACGTTTAAATTCTAGACAGCACACTCTAAGCATATGTTTAAGAGTCTGAATAGTTCTTTCAGACTGGCCATCGGTTTGGGAGAGATAGGTCGTGATGAAATGTAATTCAGTACTCAAAGAATATTGAAGGCTTTTCCAAAATTTAGATGTGAAACTTGGATCAAGGTCAGAGACAATTGAGAGTGGAACACCGTGCAGTCTCACCACTTCCTTCACGTATAACTTTGCAAGTTGTTCAATGGAATGATCTTCCCAAATAGCGATGAACTGGGAGGTCTTGGTGAGTCTGTCAACCACAACCCATATCACATTATTTCCCTTCAACATCTTCGGGAGACCCATGACAAAGTCCATAGTAACATTTTCCCATTTCCACATGGTTATAGGCAATGTCTGCATCATACCTTTGGACTTTTGTAACATAGCTTTAACTTGTAGACATAACAAGCACCATGATATATATTCCACAATCTCCTTCTTCATGTTATCCACCCAAAAGTGTTCTCAGAGATCACGGTACATTTTGGTACTCCCTGGATGGATAGAGAAGGTCGAGCTATGTGCATCATTCAATAGATCCTTCTTTATCTCTGGATCAAATGGTACACATAATTGTGTCCCAAATCTTACAACTCCTTCCTCATCAATTTTGAAATCAGAGTATTTCCCATTTTTATCAACTTCCACCATTTTCTATATTTCCACATCCTTTATTTACACAACCTTTATTTTCTCCATGAGGTATGGTTGAGAAATCATTTGAGAAAGTATTGATGATGTTCCTCCCTTAACGATTCCCATGTCCATCCTTTGCAAATCTAAGAAGATCGGATCCTTTTCTATTCTCATAATTGATAAAGATGTAGGCTCCTTTCTACATAGAGCATCTTCCACCTTGTTTTCCTTACCGGGATGGTAGTGGATTGAGCAGTCATAATCCTTGATGACCTCTCTCCATCTTCGTTGGTGCATTTTAAGAACTTTATGTGTGAATATATATTCGAGTCTCTTGTGGTCCGTATATATCTCACATTTTTTCCCTAGAGATAATACTGTCAGATTTTCACGGCAAAGATCACAGCTACTTACTCCAGATCATTCGTTGGATAGTTTTGCTCAAGGATTTTCAGGTGACTTGAGGGATAGGCTATCATTTTATCATTTTTCATCGGCACATATCATAATCCCTTCTTAGAATAATCACTATACAACACGAAGAGTTCCCCACTGGTAGGGAGTGTGAGTACTAGCGTAGTGATAAGCATCTTTTTGAACTCCTTGAAACAGTCTTCACAGTCATGTGTCCAGACAAACTTTACTCCCTATCGTGTCATCATGGACATTTTGTTTTACAATCATGAAAATTTCTTCATGAATCATCGATAATACCCAGCTAGACCCAAAATCTTGTGGATCTCTGTTACAGAAGTTGGTCTGGGCCACTCTTCAATTGCCTTCGTCTTATAAGGGTCCACAGATATACCTTTGCTGGTGATAACATGCCCCAATAATGATAATTCCTCTATCCAGAACTCACATTTACTATACATTGCATACAACTTCTCCCTTCGAAAAGTCTTTAACACAGTTTCCAAATGCTCCTCATGTTCCTCATTGCTCTTAGAGTATAGGATAATATCATCAATAAAGACTACCACAAATTTGTCTAGGTAATCTCTAAATAACCTATTCATTAAATCCATGAAAATTTTTGGAGCATTAGTTAGTCCGAAGGGCATCACTATGAACTCATAGTGTCCATACCCCGTTCAAAAGGCAGTCTTGGGAATATCTTCATTCCTCACCATTAGTTGGTGATATCCTGACTGAATGTCCACCTAAGAGAAATAACTGGCCCCATGTAGCTGATCGAACAAGTAATATATCCGTGGAAGGGGATATTTTTTCTTTATTTTAATTTTATTGAGATCATGATAATCAATGATGAGGCGCATTGATCCATCCTTCTTCTTGACGAAGAGGACTGGAGCACCCCATGGTGAAGCACTCTGGAATATAAAACCCTTCTCCATATTCTCCTATAACTGCTTATTCAGCTCTTCTAGCTCTACGGTGGCCATTCTGTAAGGTGTCTTTGAGATTGACAGAGATCCAGATATAAGTTCAATTGATAACTCAACCACTCGATCAGAAGGAAGGCCAGAAAACTCTTCAGGGAATACATCAATGTAATCCCTCACGACGGGAATGTCTTCAAGCATGATTTTGTCCTTCGTCTCAATCATTTGAGCTAGATATGCATGCTCATAAGGAAGAAATATCCACACTTGAGACGATGATTCGAAAGAAGATTGACCTTCCACCTTTCACTTGAAAAGAATCAGAAGATGCTTCGGGATATGAAGAGTAATCTCCCTTTACAAACAGTTGATGTAGGACTTGTACAATGTTATCCAATCCATTCCCAAGATAACGTCAAATTCCACTAGAGAAAGTATGAAAATATTTTCTGGGTGGTTCAGTCCACAAACATTAACTGGGGAGGAGTTATAATCCATGGATGCAATAATTTCCCCATTCGCTGTTCTCACAGATAACATTTCCTCCAAATTTTAAGGTGGTGTTTGAATAGTTCAACTAAAATTACAAGATATGAAATAATGTTTAGAACCAGAATCAAATAGTAAGTTCTCTATTATTAAATGAATAACAAGTGTACATATCACCACATCGTTTTCTGGATCCACCTTATAAATAGTGACAGCATAAGACCTTCCTTGTTTACTTGGAGGTTGTTGTTGATTGCCTCCTACAACCCTTAACTTAGGGAAATTGTTCGCATAATTCCCAAGCTCCTTGAAGTTATAACACTGCACTATAGGATTAGTGTTCATTTGAACCTCCCTTTATTCTTCTACATTAGCAGGATTTTTCATACCCCTTCGGCAGTTCTAGGCCAGATGAACAAACTTTTTCACCTTTGAAGTAATTCTTGGGTCCCTTCAGACAGTTACCAGGATTCTTCTTCCAACAATTTTTGCAAAGGGGAAAGTTGGTATTGTTTCCATCATGAGATTTGTTTGATGGAACACCCATTATGATTTCGATTTTCCGCTTCTTTTCACTGGTCCCATGAGACCACTGAGATTCTCCAATCTCTATTTCTACCTTGAGGGCACAACAGACAATGTCCTCATAACTGTCAGATTCTTGAATCATCAATGTTTTTATTATGCTCGACTTTAGTCCTCTAATGAAGCGATCCACTTTGCTTTTAGTTTTCATGACAATTCCATAGGCGTACCTTGCAAGCCTTGTAAAGTTTTCTTCACACACCCCGATGGACTCATCTTCCTTATGCTTGAGTCTGAGGTACTCTCTTTCTATCTTGAGATGAAGGGTTCGAGGACAATATTTGTCTAAAAACATCCTCTTGAATTTCTCCCAATCAATGGAATCAATTTCTTCTTGGGAATTTATATTCTTGATCAGTGTCCACCACTGATCAGATTCCCCATCAAAATGATGGACTTCCAGTACAAACTTTATATTCTTCCGAGCACTGGAGGATAGAGAAAATCTTTTCAAAGGAGTTAATCCACTGTTCTATGAGGATGGGATCAGAAGACCCGCTAAAAATGGGAGGCCTCTTCTGCATGAAGGATTCTATGGAAACTTTCTCTTTCCTTGGAGGAGGGGGACGTTCCACCTGATTCAAGTTATTATTCATAACTCGTGCCAGCTGAGCAAGTACTGACATGAAGTTTTAAGCACCTACTTTCGTCACATCTGGCATGTCATTTGGGCAATCATCACATTTCCTATCACATTGGTTGTTGGAACGTGTTATTCTATTTCCCGCCATTAACTAAGAAATAGACTGTATAATTAGAGGTCTTGAATAATTAGTTATTGATCATAGAAATGAAACTTTGAAAATTAAAGGATAAACCTATAAAGAATAAGTACATCCTAACTTTTGATTCCTTAGGTTTATATCTAGGTTTTCCTCAATATATTTCTTAACTTATATTCTTATGGTATTTTTCCATTAAAATGGTTTTTACTAAGCTCGTGAATCTACCAAAGCATATCCCCTTAGAGTGTCGTAACCAAGAGTACAGCAGGGCCCGTTGTCGTGCACTAGATCCTGTTCGAGTCTAGCTCAATGGAGTGTTTTCGGGTTTTACCCCTAGGATACAACTGTGCCGGAGCCACCTCTACCTGCTCGTATCCAGATAGGGATGTATTTTCTTGATAAACCACTTACTCAATACTCATCAAATTTTGGGAAGGTTTTCTAATACTTAGTCTCATCCTTAAGGTTTTCACTAAGGTGCTATATTCCTAATCTCTAAAAATAACTAGACTGCCCTCTGATACCAACTATAGCGACCCTATCCTTTTACACTTAACATTTTCTGATTTTAAACATAATTCATCATCAGAGTACAATCCAAGGATCATTAAGTCTAGTGTCTTGGAAGACTAGGTACATATATCCCAAACATGGAGCTAAAAACACATCTTTATGTAATATTCATAATGAGCTCCTAACTTCATTTGAGACCTTACATCTTCATAGGGTACCCTGGGGAACACATGAACAAAGGATGATCTAAAAATCTAGTAAGGTAAAGAACATAAGAATAAACGTTAATCACATGAGTTAGGAGGCTTTCCATAATGATATTGGAAGCATGGAACATATGGAATCATAACATATAAACATGGGATTATAAAAACTTGGAATAAAATAATCATGGAATCATATAAGAATGATATTATATAAGAATAGTTCCATAGAGAGGTAGCACCAACTTTAAACACGACTTTAGTACGAGTCAAGACTAACCGCCAATCTCGTTTCCCATAGTAGCACAAGCCAAGGAAAACTGCCCGGACCATTTGCCCATAATCTTCTCATGAGACATTAACATTACCCAATGAATTGGAGCACTATCTGGGCACAACCATCTAAGCTTATTCACATATATGATTTCCAAATAAATAATCTCACATAATCAATCATACATAAACATTAGAGCACCCCAGGATAGAAATGGGCACACAATCACGTTGTGAAGCATAATAAAATGGGACGTAACATTCATGAATCTATGAAAGAATGGAATTAAATCATAAATAGACATTAATAACATATAAAGGCATAAATCATGAAAATATATAACAAACTGAAGTGATAACATGTAAAAATATTATTTTGGAATCTTTGAGTCAAAACATTTTAGTGCGGTTTAAGAAAACATCGAATATCTCTTAAAACAAAAAGTGGAGTAATAATTTTTTTAACCAGAAGTAAACTAGGAGGTTTTTCATAATAAAAAATACTGATTTTATAAAGATAAAGGTGACTTAAAATATAAGATAGATTACACTTGATAATTAGAAAGAATTCGGGAAGTTCCCTAAAAACGGGTTCACTTATCGGGAAGTAATGAGGAGTGAACCACTTAAAATCGTGAAAATACCTGAAAGAGAGTGATGAAAGAGTATTGATAAATAGACATTGAACATGTAAACAACATTTATAGTATGAAAAAGAAAATATAAGATAACATCATTTTGGTAGAATGGCAGATAAGACAACCCGAAGGAATAAAAGAGGTTCGGTTATAATTCTTTACGGATTATCGGCATGGTATCGGGAGTATGTGAGGGGGATTAGTGAGTGAGGAAAGGGAATTATAATCACATATAAATAAATAGGAAAGTATGGGGGAGGTGAAAAATCATACCCGTTAATTAATAATTACACACAACATGTGCTAACATAGTGAAGAATATTGAATAAGGGTGAAATTGAGAGGATCCCTTATCTTAGGTTCATTGGTGTTCTCCACTTGATATTAATGACCTGAATAGTCAAATTAGGTTTATTAATCAATAGTTCCAGAACCATATCTAAAATTTAACGATTCAGTATAAACTTTTTATGTTCATTTATACCCATTTATATTGATTACAATGTTCAATTTCATTATTCGAGTCCGTTTGTTTCATTTGTTTTAATGATCAGTTCAATTGTATTTAGGTTCAAATAAATTGTACGATGAAATTGGTTGTCCAGAATAGAAGTTACATAAAATTATTTTACATCTAGTAGGTTAAATGGTTACAAAATTCATTTGGATAATTATAGTGAAGGAGATCCTTTACATTAAACATTAATGATAAACACTTGAATTAATTTTAACGATTTTTCCCATAATTGACTTGTTTTGTATTATTGTATTATATCATGAGTGTATGAGGATTACAGAACCTTAAATAGGACATATAACATATATAATAATCTGGTTCAACCATAAAATAAATGGTTTCATGACCAGAAAAAAAATGATAAAATATTTGAAAACACATTATCCATGATGTCGGTAATTTGACACATCAAGGACGATGTTTTAATTCTATAACGTGAGGGAGAGGAGGAGATGTTTGATGTTTAAAATTTTCCATAAACAATATTATCATCCAGAATATATGATATTCTGGAGATTTCATGCCTTTTGGATAAGGTAAGGGGATGAGGGTACAAGAAAAGAAACAAAATGAAAACAAAACACTTGAAAATGAAAGAGGGTTCTTACCCTTTGATATCCTCTCTTTGAGACTCCTCTTAGGGGATTTGATTTGGGTCTTTTGGAAAGACCAGAAAGCCTTAGACGTGGGGAAGGAGAATGGGAGGGTATGTGGGAAGAATTTTGTCTAGGAAATTGTCTTTAGAGGTGTGAGGAAAAGAGGTAACGAGAAGGGGTATTTACAGCGAGGGAGGAGAGGGTTTTCCCAATTGTTTATTCAATAGTTTATTAATTTCACTCAAGACAAGGAATAGTGATGACTCCTTGACCAAAAATAGGAAATGTAACATGTGAATCCTAAACAATTGGGTTTAAATCAGAATAATTTCATCATGAAATCATATTTAATGTATTTTTTTTTATTTTGTGAATTATCATACTTCAATATTCATCAAAATTTCATGTATTTCAGAAAAATCCCAAAAATTCACCCAAACCATTTTTCGATGTGTAGAATCTGAAAAAGAATTACATGTTTCAGAAACAATTTTATAAATATAATTATTTTAATATTTAATTAAAACAATAATTTATTATCAAAACCATTTTTAAAACATTCATTAACTCATTCTAAAATATATGTATATCATACTTACAACATGAATATTATTTTAATACCACCATAGTTGAGGTTATTATTCATTAGGGTATATCACTATTCATAAGGGTATGTTATTATTCAATAGGTTTGGTAACTATTCAACAAAGATTACTTTTGTTTTATTAGACTCCAAAAAACCATCTTGAACAAAACTATGTAAGCCAGATTTTCAAAATTCAAAACACAGAAGTGACAAAATTATTTTTAAAGGTCACTTATCACTTATTAGTTCATTATGATGTGATTTTATGAGATTTTATGACATAAATATAAGAATGAAATTTCCATTTAAAAACATTGGTTTGTTACATTCTTCCCCCCCTATGAAATTTCGCCCTTGAAATTCCATTTTACATACTAATCCAAAAAAAGGTGTGGGTAATTTTCCATCATTACTTCCTCCAATTCCCATGTTGCATCCTCAACCTTATAATTCCTTCACAACACTTTAACAAGATGGGTTGTCTTCTTTCATAGAACCTTATCTCTTTGATCTAGAATCCTTACTGGCGGATCCTCATAGGATAGATCATCTTCCAGCTACACCACCTTTGAGATCAGTACAAGTGAGGGATCAGGTATGTACTTCCTCATGAGTGATACATGAAAAACATCAGGAACTTGAGCTATATTTGCTAGAAGTGAAAACCGATAGGCCACGACTCCTATGCGGTCAAGGATCTCAAAGGGGCTAATATACCATGGGCTTTTCTTCCCTTTCTTCTCGAATCACATGACTCTCTTCCATGGAGATATTCAGAGGAAGACTTTATCTCTAACGTCGAACTCCAAGTCCCTTTTAAGGTTGTCAGCATATCTCTTTTGCCGACTTTGAGAAGCTTTTATGTGTTTCTGGATGACATAAACCTTCTCTATCATCTCGTGAACAAGATCAGGTCCAAGTAGCTTTCTTTCTCCACCTTCATCCCAATAGGTTAGAGTTCTACATCGCTTTCCATGCAATGCTTCATATGGAGCCATTTGAATACTTGAGTGGAAACTATTGTTGTATGATAACTCAACCAATGGGAGATGCTGATCACACCCACCTTTAAATTCTAGAGAGCAGGCGTTAATCATATCTTCAAGAGCCCAAATAGTTCTTTCATATTGGCCATCAGTTTGGGGGTGATAGGTCGTGCTGAAATTTAATTTAGTACTCAATGAATGTTGGAGGCTCCTCCAAAATTTAGATTTGAGAATTGGATCACAGTCTGAGACAATTGTTATTCGATCACCGTGCAGTCTCACCACATCCATCACATATAATTTTGCAAGTTGTTCAAGGGAAAGATCTTACCTAATAGTGATGTAATGGGATGTCTTGGTGAGTCGGTCAACCAAAAACCATATCACATTATTTCCCTTCGAAGTCTTTGGGAGACTTGTGAATAAGTACATAGTAACATTTTCCCATTTCCACATGGTTATAGGCAATGGCTGCATCATATCTTTGGACTTTTGTCACTCAGCATTAACTTTCTAACATACCAAGCTCCATGATTTATATTCTGCAATCTCATTCATCATGTTATCCCACCAGAAGTGTTCTCAAAGATTAGGGTACATTTTGGTACTCCCAAGATGGATAGAGAAGGTTGAGCTATGTGCATCATTCAATAGTTCCTTCTTTAAATCTAGATTCGATGGTACACATAATTGTGTCCCAAATCATACAAATCCTTCCTCATCAATTTTGAAATTACATGATTTCTCCTTTTTAACAGCTTCCACCCTTTTCTGAATTTCCACATCCATTCTTTTCACAACCTTTATTTTATCCATGAGGGATTGTTGAACTATCATTTGAGAAAAGATTGATGTTGTTCCTCGCTTAATGATTCCCATTTCCATCCTTTTCAAATCTAAAAATATTGGATCCTTTTCTATTCTCATCATTGATAAAGATGCAAGATCCTTTCTACTTAGAGAATCTGCCACCTTGTTTGCATTACCGGGGTAGTAGTGGATTGAGAAGCCATAATCCTTGATGAGCTCTACCCATCTTTGTTGGTGCATATTAATCTCTTTCTATGTGAATATATATTTTAGATTCTTTTGGTCCGTATATATCTCGCATTTTACTTATAGAGATAATGACGCTAGATTTTCAAGGCAAAGATCACAGCCGCTAACTCCAGATCATGTGTTGGATAGTTTTGCTCATGGATTTTTAGCTTTTTTGAGGCATAGGTTGTCACTTTATCATTTTGAATCATCACACATCCTAAGCCCTTCTTAGAATCATCACTATACATGACAAAGAGTTACCCACTAGTAGGGAGTGTGAGTACGGGCGCAGTGATAAGCCACTTTTTCAACTCCTTGAAAGTCTTCACACTCCGGTTTCCAGACAAAATTCAACCCCTTCCATGTCAGCTTGGTTATTGGGTTTGAAAATCATGAAAAGTTCTTCACGAATTGTTGATAATTACCAGCTAGTCCTAAAAAGCTGCGGATCTCCTTTACATAAGTTGGTATGGGCCACTCTTCAATTGTCTTCATCTTGGAAGGGTCCACAGATTTCCCTTTGCTGGTGATAACATGCCCCAAGAATGATACTTCCTCCATCCAGAGCTCACATTCATTGTACGTGGCATACAACATCTCCCTTCTCAAAGTCTTTAACACAGTTTCCAAATGCTACTGATGTTCCTCCTTGCTCTTGGATTATATCAGACTATCATAAATTGTAGGTTCCAGGTGCAGCAGAAGCATGTTGGTGGGATTTCCCAACTTTAATTTTAGCGTTAAATGGAGTTCAATACGAGATCCGTCATGATATAAAATTCCGGATCTTCGAAATTGAACGAAGAATGAAAACGAAAAGAAGAGTCGCGGGACCATTTAGAGAGGATCGTCATATATTGGTTATAATTAATTTAATTAATTCATAAGAATTACCTCAGTATAATTCTTTCTTCATTGGAGTCTACGATCACGATCCTGTGATTCTTCGTTGCGTCGTAGAATCCAAGTATAGGATTCCTCTAGCGGTGATCCACATGTGCTCTACGTATCTCTGGACGTCGCCGAAGGGATCTCCGGGTGCTAGCACGGAAGAACCTTTTCTTGTGATGTCCGCCTTCGACCAACTTGATCCGGTGGAGGATCTCGCTCTCGTAACGTGAAAGCGTTCGTGGTGGAAATGGAATTCTCTCTTAGCTTGAGAGTATTTCCAAAAACCATTGTGCACAACAATGGCTATATCTCATGAGAATAATTTAATAGGGATTTATAATAATTAGAATAATAAAATGAATTAATTACCCAAAAGTATTTAATCATTTCATTTAATTCTTAACAATACCCCATGTCATAATAATGATAGTTGACTATCATTATTACTTGAAATGCGCCCGACGTATTACATTTTATATAATTTAATTAAAAAACCAATATTTTGTCCTAAAAAATTCCGACTGGAAAACTACACGGCATGTAATAATTAATACACGACGTGTACTTGTCTTCCATAAAACTACATGGCGTTTACATTTAATATACATGGGGTGTACTTTTATTTTTTCATTTTTCTCCACCACATTTATTAGACCTTGAGTAATGTCTATTTATTTCTTAAATAAATCTAACTGGATTACTCGCTAATAAATATATTATTTCGACCACAATATATTCTCTCAAATAACTAGTGTCGAAATAAATTCAGTCAGGCATCCTTAAATAGTTATTAAACCACAATCGGGAATAATATTTATTTAACCTTTTAAATTAATATTTAACTGAGATACATGGACACACTTAGTGTGTGACCCTCTAGGCCTCTTTCTTTGTGGCATTAGGTGGAGCCTGCCTAAAGTCCAAGGTTAGCATCTAGAAACACGCCAAGGCACCCATAGAGAAAAAATTTAATTCCACAATGATGTGTCACCTCCTATGAACGCTTACCGTGTAATATAATTCCTTTGTCTCGATATCTCTAATCAAGCGGGTTGCATTCTAGTTCCATCAACCCATGTGCTTGATTATTCATTCTTTGACTTCGCAGAATTGAACTCACCCATTCCTTATAATGGCCTTGGATTTATTTAGGCTATATCAATTCCATCAAAGGGCCTGAGATATCTACTTCCATTATGGAATAGAAGGGACAAATCCTTTCTCGCATTATTTATTAATGCAGTATTACTCGTGACACACCCAACATATCCTACCTCGCTGCGAATAGTGTGTTGTCATAGTTTTCGTCAATACATCTAAGTGCATGAGTTGTAATACCCATTAATAATAATCTTAATGTCTAAGGACCAATACATTCGTTCACGGATAGGAACATCCAATGACACTATGAAATGTGGATTTCCTACTGGCGGGTCTCGTTCTCATAATATCCTCCTGGAATTTACCAAGGGCGCAAACCATGAGAAGGTGCCTCAAAGTTTTATGAGTCCTCGCCCCTAATGACCTATATTATTTGTGTCCTTCAAATAATATCATCCTAACATAGAACATATATTCAAAAATAGTGTTATGGCACTTCTGGGTTCTCATAATAGCCGGGATCCGCTATGACCATTCAATGAAACAGTTTTCCTTAGGACATTATCACATGAATTGTCACGCATAAGAACAATCATGATGTGATAAGACTTTTATTTAATGAATAAAGTACAAAGTAGTTGGTTCTAGACCACAAACTCCAACAGACTCCCACTTGTACTAGAGCCAACTGCTAACAACCTTTAACCCGGTAACTCTCAAAAGATATTCATGCTTCTGCTGAGATAGGTCTTTAGTCATGGGGTCCACCATGTTCTCTTCCGTGGACACTCTGCTCATTGCAACTTCACCCCTCTGATAGAAATCCCTCAAGAGGTGGTACTTTCGGAGTATGTGATTTGTCTATTGATGTGACCTTGGTTCTTTTGAAAGAGCCACCACTACAGTATTATCACAATACAGTGTAATTGGATCTTTATTGATAGGCACCACATAAAGCTCCTAGACAACGTTCCTAATCCAGATGTCTTCCTTGGCTTCACTAGAAGCTGCTATATATTCGAACTCCATTGTTGAATCGGCGACAACTGGCTGCTTTGAACTCTTCCAGCTCACATCTCCTCTATTGAGAAAGAAAACATATCCAGATTGTGACTTCAGATCGTTTTGACCTATCTGAAACCCAGCATCAGCATACCCTCTTATGACAAGCTCCTTGTCTCCTCCATACACCAGGAACATAACCTTAGTTCTTCTCAGATACTTAAAGATAGTCTTAACAGCATTCCAATGTTGTTCTCCTGGATCTCCTTGATATCTTCCTACCATGCTCAGTGCATAGGCAACATCAAGCCTGCTACATAATATGGCATACATGATGGATCCTATAGCTGAAGCGTATGGGATCTTGCTCATTATATCTCTCTCTTGTTGTGACTGAGGACAAATTTTCTTAGAAAGATGTAGGCCATGTGACATTGGAACCAATCCCCTCTCAGATTGTTCCAAAGTAAATCTCTTTAGTATCTGGTCAATGTATGTACCCTGACTTAGTCCAAGCAGCCTCTTGGATCTATCATGAACGATCTTGATCCCTAGAATTTAGGCTTCTTCTCCCAAGTTTTTCATGGAGAAACACTTGTTCAACCAGTCCTTAACTGACTGTAAGGTTGGTACGTCGTTTCTAATAAGTAATATGTCATCAACATATACAACTAGGATAATGGCCTCATTCCCATTAAACTGCTTATAAACACATGGCTCACATTTGTTCTTAATGAAACAATATTATGTTATGGCTTCATAGAATCGAATTTTCCATGACCTGGATGCTTTCTTCAATCCATAAATGGATTTATGCAACTTGCAAACCCATTTGGCTTCACACAGTGTCACAAACCCTTTCTGGTTGTTTCATATAGACATCTTCCTAAAGGTTCCCGTTAAGGAATGCTGTTTTAACATCCATTTTACAAATCTCATAGTCAGGGTAAGATGCTATGGAAAGAATGATTCTTATGGATTTAAACATGGAAACCAGCAAGAAGGTTTCATCATAGTCAATTCCTCGACGTTGTCTGAATCCTTTAGCAACTAGCCCTACTTTATAGGTGCTAACTTGGCCTTCCATGTCAAGCTTTCTCTTGAATACCCATTTGCATCCAAAAGGATTCCATAAACTGGCTCATCGACCAGAAGCAAGACTTGGTTCTGATACATGGAATCCATCTCAGAATCACAGCTTCTTGCCATCTCACAGCTTCTGAGCTTTCTACTACTTCTTTTTAGGAGAGAGGTTCATCATTGTCCAACAATAATGATTCACCATCCTCGGTGACTAGGAAACCAAATCTTTCTGGTTGCCTTACCTCTCTTGAGCTCTTATGCAGTACTTGTTTTTCTGGAACATCATCCACGAGGACCTGTGGATCTTGTTCATGTACCAACTCTTGTGTATCTTGAGCATCAACTTCATCGAAGTCAATCTTGCTCCCACTATCCTTTTTGAGGATGTGATCCCTCTCAAGAAAGACGTCTTGTATGGCGATAGTCACTTTTTGTCTTGATGGTTATATAGGTAATATCCTTTCATTTCCTTAGGATATCCTATAAAGATACACTTCATGCCCTGGGGTTCTAGTTTTTTTCCTGAGAAGGCCTTACCAAATGCATCACATCCCCATACACGTGTGTGCGACAAAATGGGTCTCTTTCCATTCCATAACTCGGAGGGAATTCCATTTGCCGCCTTAGTTGGTAGTCGGTTTAATGTGTATGCTGCAGTTTGTAATGCATATCCCCAAAATGATAATGGAGGATCTGCATGACTCTTCATCGACCTCACCATGTCCAACAAGGTGTGGTTCCTCCATTCACTAACACCATTCCACTGTGGTGTATAAGGAGGAGTGAGATGAGATATAATCCCAGACTCCCATAGTAGATCGATGAATACTTGGTTCAGATATTCTCCACCTCGATCTGATCGAAGCTTATTTATCTTCTTACCAACTTGATTCTCTACTTCATTCTTGAATTCCTTAAATTTTTATAAGGCTTTTGACTTATACCTCATTATGTAGACAAATCAGTATCTACTCAAATCATCAGTAAAAGTAATGAAGTAAGAATATCCACCCCTAGGTTCTACTGGAAATGGTCCACATACATCAGAGTGTACCAATCCTAGAAGCTTTGTGGCCCTTTCACCCTGTCCACCAAAATGCGGCTTGGTCATTTTACCTTGTAAACAATCATGACATCTATCAAGTGGTTTTAGCTAAGTAGAGTCTAATTATCAATCTTGACAGAGCTTTTTCAAGCGCTTCTCATTTACATGAGAAAGTTAATGATGCCACAACTGGGTGATGTATGAGTCATGTGAGTTTGTTTCATTATCGATTGCCAAAACTTGGTTTTCATAATTCAATACATACAAACCATTATTCAAATGTGTCATACCATAACAAACGTTTTTCTTATAAAAGAGACAACCCTTATTTTTGAACTTGAAAAAAAATCCATCCACATCCAAAAAAGATACAGAAATTATGTTCTTGGTAACACTAGGAACAAAATAGTAGTTATGTAAAACCAAAATCATCCCAGTCGGCAATGAGAGTTGGTAGTTGCCAATAGCCAACACAGCAATCCTTGGGCCATTGGAATTTCTAAGATCCACCTCTCCTCTAGAAATCATTCTAAATCTACTTGGTTCCTGCATTTGAATATAGATGTGATCCCCACAAGCAGTATCTAATACCCAATGTGTAGAAATAGAAAGATTGTGCTCGATAACGAATGCATCGTTAGCGTCCCAACGCTTCTGGGTGCAGTTCCTCTTCTATTGGACCCTCTTTCCACATGAAAAACACACCACCTCCCGTTCCTTGCCATGCTTCTGGATCTTCCCCTTCTTGGAGGGATGGTGCTCGGGGGCTTCAGACCGTTTATAATTCTTGGTCCCCTTTGCCTATTTCCTTCCTTTTATTGTTCACCATAAGGAATGTGGGTTTGTCATGCCCCATGTCCTTGTCAACCTGGAGAATCAAGGTCAGAAGCTATGACAGAATCATCACATTGCCACTAATGTTATAGTTGACAATGAAGCTAGATAAGTTCTTGGGCAGTGATGATAGGATGAGATCTTTACTCAACTCAGCTGGGATTTTAATCCCTAAGATGTACAGGCGTTCAATGTAGCCAATAATCTTGACTACATGAGGGTTAGCTAGCGCATACTCTTCAAGATTCATGGTAAAAAAAGAATTGGAGATCTCATATCTCTCATGTCTTGCCATATCTTGGTAGATATCATTAAGGTGAGACATCATACTATACACGTCCATGATTTCATGTTGCTTCAAGAGATCATTAGACCTGGCTGATATCATGAAACACTGGACATATGTGGCATCATCCATGAGTTTCATGTAGAAAGATAATTCATCATCACTAGCTTCTTTCCCATGCGCAAATATAATAGGCTCTTCCCGCACATACAATTTCCTTTTGTGGCAAAGGACGATGCGTAAACGCCTCTGCCACTCATGGAAATTGGTGCCGGTGAGAAGGTTTTCCTTCACGAGTATGGTGTGAAATTATATGGCTGAAGTCATTTTCTTGTCATTTCTACAAATTACTATGATAAAAGGTTTAGTACTTTATTAAAAAAATTCAGACAAATAAAAAAATTAATACTTATTGGTCTCCGACTATTTTATCGAAATCCAATAGCCATCACCATTGACTTCAGAATTTTTTGTTTCATGAATATTCTAGTGGAAAGGATCCATATTTCCATTCTTATTACCCCAAATAGGGTTAGTTAAGCAACATGAAGGGTTTTTAGGTAGGCATTCCAAATGCCAACTGCATTTAACTCACAGCTCCTTAATCTGTTGAGTGGACTCCCCAATCCCAAAATCCTTTTATTTTAGATTTCCTCAACCTTTGCCTCTTGGTCACACCAAGTCTTGTTGTGGTAGTCAACCCTTGATGTGAAGCAAGTCAAGTCAACCCAATACCATGAATTAGAATTCCCCAATAATTGAAATCACCCCAACCAGGGTTGGTCAAGCACTTTGAACTATGGTTCTATTCAAACCAATATTATGGAAGGCTATGCCGACATAATATTTCCTTTGAGAGATCTTATCCTTATACGTAAATTTCCATTTTATTATCGTTGATTACATGATTGTTAATATTAAGTGGGATTTACATAAATGATTAACCATTTCTAAGATAATATTTATGTATAAGCCTGTCTTATTTTAGTTCCATCTTGCATGCTCGTTTAATTCATTAATTGTGTGATCGTGACAATACACCCATAATAAATAAACCATGAAACTGATAGAAATAAAATAAATGGTATTATCATGATCATTTATATTGGTTAGTTTATCTAGCGGTTGATAAACTAGCCCAAGACCTATGGGAGAAACACCTTGAACCTTTCGGGTTCGTGTTTACAGCTTTACACCTGTCCACCTTTGTATCTCCTTGGATTGGTGTCACCTTGGCTACTGACTTGAGCCGCCTCCACTATCTTGGGATCTCCATCCATTACATATGCATTTATCTCACATGTAGGTGAGGGGTAAAAATGAGTTTTAACTTAAAATAATCCTTGGGCATGTAGGTCCTATATATTAATGAGGAGATGGCTCTCAGGACAACAAATATAATTTAAATAAATTAATTAAAAGAAACCATTCACATACAAAGGTCTCGGTCTAGCTCATGATCATCCATACATGCAACGATATTTACAGATAAATAAAACTAGCATTCAATTATTTAATGGTTCATGTTTAAGATAAATCACACTCGAATTAATTAATTATCTTTAATTAATCAATCCTTTTATCTTAAACCCTTTTTCTAAATTTCCTTGAGATTCTCATCCATCATAATTTTAAACAAATAAATTCATTTAAAATTATCCTTGTATGTAACTTGTACCTTGTAGGAAACCCAGTGAATTTCCATTCATTACGCAGATATTAAATTAAACACATATATATAAAACACTTATCACGTGTTGTGCCTCAGCTTTACGCCTACACTATGGTACGCGTCTCAGGGGTTTGTATAATATAATAATAAATTTTAATAAATCTGTGTAATTTTCTTGAGTACACGGCGTGTAATTTCGACTACACGGCGTGTACTTTTCTTCACCATCCATCCGAAGTACATGCCCAGGGACATGGCATGTCAATGTACTTCGAAAATTTTCAGAGTACACGACGTGCTCTTTTGGACACACGCTGTGTAGTTTCCTCATTACACGGTTTCCAGCTGAGAAAGCCGTGTACAGGGTACACGGTCCAACCCGAACCCGAGGGACTACACGCCGTGTTCATTGGACAACACGGCGTGTAATCTGGAAACCGTGTGCCACCTGTTTCTGGTAAACACACGGTGTCTTAAATTCTTAGAAAGAATCCAATACACGACCTGATTTGGAGGATCAGTCAATGCATTCAACCTAGATTGCATGGCGTGTACATCCGAATACACGCCATGTATTCTGGTGTTGTATGGAAATAAACGTTTCGCTCCTCTGGATGAGTTCCTCTATTTTATTTTAATCAAAATTAAAAGAAAAAATTCATTTCTGTGAGGTGAACAAGAAATGAGGGAGGATGAAAAAATCACGAAATTCAGATTTCTAGAATGATTAAACATGAATTTAAATAACTAAATTATTAAATGCGTAAATCACCAACAAAAAAATAAATAATTATAATCAACGATATGACCCCTCTGATACCACTTGTAGGTTCTGGGTATAGTGGAAGCATGTTGGTGGGATTTCCCAACATTAATTTTAGCGTTAAACAACGTTCAATCCGAGATCCGTCATGATATAAAATTCCAGATCTTCGGAATAGAACGAAGAATGAAAAAAAGAAGAGTCCTGGAACCATTGAGATAGGATCGTCATATATTGGTTATAATTAATTTAATTAATTCATAAGAATTGCCTTGGTAGAATTCTTTCTTCGTTGGAGTCTCAGGTCACAATCATGTGATCCGTCGTTGCATCGTAGAATCCAAGTATAGGATTCCTCTAGCGGTGGTCCACACGTGCTCCATGTATCTCTGGACATCGCTGAAGGGATCTCCGGGTTCTAGTGTGGAAGAACCTTCCCCTCCGATGTCTCCCATCGACCGCCTTCATCTGGTGGATGATCTCACTCTCATAACTTGAAAGTGTTCTTGGTGGAAATGGAATTCTCTCTTGGCTTGAGAGTATTTCCAAAAACCCTTGTGCACAACAATGGCTAGATCTCATGAGAATAATTTAATATGGATTTATAATACATAGAATAATAAAATGAATTAATTACCGAAAATTAGTTAATCATTTCATTTAATTCTTAAGAATACCCCATGTCATAATAATGATAGTTGACTATCATTATTACTTCACATGCACCCAGCGTATTACATTTAAAATCATTTAATTAAAAAAAATATTTTATCCTCAAAAATCCCGACTGGAAAACTACACTGTGTGTAATAATTAAAACACGGCGTGTACTTTTCTTCCATAAAACTACATGGCGTGTACATTTAATAGACATGGTGTGTACTTTTATTTTTACATTTTTCTCCACCACATTTATTAGACCTTGAGTAATTTCTATTTATTTCTTAAATAAAAGTAACTACATTACTCGCTAACAAATACATTATTTCTCCCACAATATATTCTCTCGAATAACTAGTGTTGAAATAAATTCAATCAGTCATCCCTAAATAATTATTAAACCACAGTCGGGAATAATATTTATTTAACTTGTTAAATTAATATTTAACTGAGATACATGGACACACTTAGTGTGTGACCCTCTAGGCCTCTTTCTCAGTGGCCTTAGGCGGAGCCTACCTAAAGTCCAAGGTTATCGTCTAAGAACAGGCCAAGGCACCCATAGATAAATAATTTTATGCCACAATGACGTTTCACCTCCTATTAACGCTTACCATGTAATATAATCCCTTTATCTTGATATCTCTAATTGAGAGGGTTGCATGCTAGTGCCATCAACCCATGTGCTCGATTATTCATTCTTTGACTTCCCAGAATTGAACTCGCCCATACCTTACCATGGCCATGGATTTATTTAGGCTATATCAATTCCATCAAAGGGCCTGAGATATCTACTTTTTTTATTGAACAGAATGGTTAAATCCTTTCTCACATTATATATTAATGCAGTATTACTCATGACGCACCCAACGTGTCCTACCTCGCTGTGAACAGTGTTTTGTCATAGTTTTCCTCAATACATCGAAGTGCATGAGTTGTAATACCCATTAATAATTATCTTAAAGTCTAAGGACTAATAGACACGTCTGCAGATAGGAACAGCCAATGACACTATGAAATGTGGATTTCCTATTGGCGGGCCTCGTTCTTATAATATCCTCCTAGATATTACCTAGGGCGCACACCATGAGAAGGTGCCTCAATGTTTTATGAGTCCTCACCCCTAATGACCTGTATTATTTGTGTCCCTCAAATAATATCATCTGACCATCGAACGTATATTCAAGAACATTGTTATGGAACTTCTGGGATCTCATCATAGTAGGGATCTGCTATGACCCTTTAATGAAACAGCTGTCCTTAGGACATTATCACATGCATTGTCACGCAGAAGAATAATCAAGATGTGATAAGGATTTTATTTAATGAATAAAGTACAAAGTAGTTGGTTCTAGACCACTAACTCCAATATAAATAATGACTAACACAAATTTGTCGAGGTAATCTCTAAAGACTATATTCATTAAATCCATGAAAATTGTTGGATAATTTGTGAGTCCAAAGGGCATCACTATGAAATCATAGTGTTTATACCTCATTAGAAAGGCAGTCTTGGGAATATCGTCCTTCCTCACCTTTATTTGGTGATATCTTGACCGAAGGTCCACCTAAGAGAAATAACTAGCCCCACGTAGCTGATCGAACACGTCATCTATCCGTGGAAGGGAATACTTGTTTTTTATTGTGATTTTATTGAGATCATGATAATCAATGTAGAGGTTCATTGATCCATCCTTCTTCTTGAAGAAGAGGACTGAATCACCCCACTGTGAAGCACTCGGGCGTATAAAACCCTTCACCATATTTTCCTGTAACTGCTTCTTCAGCTCTTTTACCTCTATAGTGGCCATTCTGTAAGGTGTCTTTGAGTTTGGCAGAGATCCAGGGATGTGTTCAATTGAGAACTCAACCTCTTGGTCAGGAGGAATACTAGACAACTATTCAGGGAATACATTAGTGAAATCCCTCGCGATGGGCATGTCTTCAAGCATGATTCTCTCCTTCACCTGAAACATTTGAGCTAGATATGCATGCCCATAAAGATGAAATATCCACACTTGAGACGATGATTTGAAAGGAGATTCATCTTCATCCTTGCAATTGTAAAGAATCAGAGGATGCTTTGGGATGTGGAGAGTAATCTCCCATTCCCGACAATTGATGTTCACCTTATACAAAGATATCCAATCCATGCCCATGATAGCAAAAAATTCCACTAAAGGAAGTATGAAACGGTTTTCTATTAGGTTCAGTCCATAAACATTAACTGGGGAGGAGTTAGAAACCATTGATGCAAAAATTTCTCCATTTGCTATTCCCATAGTTAACTTTTCCTCCAAATTTTGAGGTGGTGTTTCAACAGTTGTACTAAACTTTCAAGATATGAAAGAATGCATATAACCAGAATAAAATAGTTTGTTCACTATTCATGAATGAAAAACAAGCATACCAGTCACCACATCATTTTCTGGGACCACCTCAGCAGTAGTGATAACATTAGCCCTTCCTTGTTGGATTTGATGTTGTTGTTGATTGCCTCCGACAACCCTCGGCTTAAGGCAATTGTTCACATATTGACCCAGCTCCTTAAATTTATAACACTGCACTACAGGATGAGTGTTGATATGAACCTTTCTTTCATCTTCAACATCAGTGGGATGTTTCATACCCCGTCGACAGTTCTTGTCCAAATGACCAAACTTTCCGCATTTGAACAAATTATTGGTTCCCTTCAGACAGTTACCAGGATGCTTCTTCCCACAATTTTTGCAAAGGGGAAAGTTGGGATTATTTTCCTTAGGGGAATCGTTTTATGGAAGACCCATGATATTTTCAATTTTCTACTTCTTTTCATTGGGCCCATGAGACCACTGAGAGTATCCAATCTCCATTTCTACCTTGAGGGCCCAACAGAAAATGTTCTCATAATAGTCGAAGTCTCGAATCACCAATCCGATTCATAGAGTCTTATTTAGTCCGCAAAAGAAGTGATACACTTTTCTTTCAGTGTTCATGACAAAGCCAGAGGTGTACCTTGCAAGCCTTGTAATGCTTTCATCAAATGCCCCGATGGAATCATCTTCCTTCTTCTTGAGTCTAAGGAACTCTCTTTCTATCTTGAGATGGAGGGTTTGAGGAAAAGTTTTGTTGAAAAACATCCTATTTAATTCCTCCCAATCAATGGAATCAATTTCTTCTTGGTAATTTGTATTCTTGATCAGTGTCCACAACTTATCAGCTTCCCCATCAAAGTGATAGACTGCCAGTACAACTTTCTCTTTATCAGAGCACTAGTGGACTGATAAAATCTTTTCAATAGAGTTAATCCCTTGTTCTGCAAGGAGGGGATCAGAAGACCTGCTAATCATGGGAGGCCTTTTCCACATGAAGGATTCTACGTCAACTTTCTCTTTCCGTGGAGGAGGGGGACATTCCACCAGATTCAAGTTATTATTAATAACTCGTACCAGCTGAGCAAGTACTACCATGGAGATTTGAGCACTCGCTTCCGTCACATCGTACATGTCATTAGGGAAATCATCACATTGCCTATCACATTGTTTGTTGGAACGTGTTATTCTATTTCCCACCATTACCTAATAAAAAGAACATATAATTAGAGGTCTTTGAATACCTAGCTATTGATCATAGAAAGGAAACATTGATAATTAAAGGATAAAATTATAAAGAAGAAGTACATCCCAACTTGTGACTCCTTAGGTTTAAATCTAGGTTATCCTCAATCTATTTCTTAACTTATATTCCTATGGCCTTTTTCCCTTAATAATGGTTTGTACTAAGCTCGTGAATCTAACAAATCATATCCCCCGGGAGTGTTGTAACAACGAGTGCAGCAAGGCCCATTGTTGTGCACCAGTTCCTATTCGAGTCTAGCACAAAGCAGTGTTTTCGGGTTTTACCCCTAGGATTCATATGTGCCAGAGCCGCCTCTACCTACTCATATCCATAGAGGAATGTATTTTCTTAATAAACCACTTACTCAATACTCACCAAAATTTGGGAATTTTTTCTAATACATAGTCTCATCCTTAAGGTTCTCACTAAGGTGCTCTATTACAAATCTCCAAAACTAATTAGACCATCCTTTGATACCAAATATAGAGACTCTAGCCTTTTAAACATAAAATTTCATGATTTTAAACATAATTCATTATCAAAGTACAAGCCAAGGATCATTAAGTATACTGTCATGGAAGACTAGGTACACATATCACAAAACATCGAACTCAAACACTTTTTTATATAATCTTTATAATGAGCTCCTAACTTCCTTTGAGGCCTTACATCTGCATAGGATACCCTGGGGAACACATAAACAAAGCGATGAACTAAAAAACACAGTAAGGGAAAGAACATAAGAATAAACATTAAGCACATGAGTTAGGAGGCTTGACATAATGATATTGGAAGCATGGAACATATGAAATCATGACATATAAACATGGGATCATAAAAAAATGGAATAATATAATCATGGAATCATATAAGCATGAGATTATATAAGAATAGTTCCATAGAGAGGTTGCAACAACTTTAAACATGACTTTAGTATGAGTCAATGCTAACCACCAATTTTTGTTTCTCATAGTAGCACAAGCCAAGGCTAAACACATTTTACCATAATCTTATCATGAGAAATTAACTTTACCCAATGCATTAGAGAGTTATCTGGGCGCAATCATCTAAGCTTATTCATGTTTTTTTTCACATAAATAATCCCACATAATCAATCGTACATAAACATAATAGTACCCGAGGAAATAAATAGGCACACAATCACGTCATGAAGCACAATAAAAAGGGACGTAACATTCATGCGTCCATGAAATGAATGTAATTAAATCATAAATATACATTAATAATGTATAAAGTCATTAATCATGACAATAGATAACAAAATTAAGTGATAACATGTAATAATAGTTTTTAGGAATCTTTGAGTCAAAACATTTTAGTGTAGTTTAAGAAAACATCGAATATCTCTTAAAACGAAAAGTGGAATAATATTTTTTCTATAAAACCAGAAGTACACAAGGAGGGTTTTCATAATAAATAGAATTATTTTATAAAGAAAAATGTTACTTAAAACATAGGATATAGTTTAATTGATAATAAGAAAGAATTCGAGAAGTTCCCAAAAAACGTGCTCACTTATCGGGAAGTAATGAGGAGTGAATCACTTAAAAGCATGCATATCCCTGAAAGAGAGTGATGAAAGAGTATTGATAAATAAACTTGAAAAATTTAAACAATATTTAGATTATTCACATGAAAAGATAAGATAACATAATTTGGGTATAAATGTAGATAAGACAACCCGAAGGAATAAAAGAGGTTCAGGTAGAATTCATTACGGATTATTCGTAAGGTATCAGGAGTACTTGAGGGGGATTAGTGAGAGAGGAAAGGGAATTATCATCACTTATACATAAATAGGGCAGTATGGGGGATATTTGAAATTATTACCCATAATTAATAATTACACACAACATGTCCTAACACAGTGAACAATCTTGAATAATGGGTGAAATTGAGAGGATCCCTTACCTTAGGTCCGTGGGTGTTCTACACATGATATTAATGACCTGAATAGTAAAATTAGGATAATTAATAAATATAAATAGAACCTTATGTAAAATTAAAAGATTCATTATAACCTTTATATGTTCATTTATATCCATTTTTATTTATTACAAGGTTCAATTTCATTGTTCGGGTCCGTTTGTTTCATTTGTATTAATGATCGGTTCAATTTTATTTAGGTTCAAATAAATTATAAGATGAAATTGGTTGTCCTGAATTGAAGTTATATAACATTATTGGACATCCAGTAGTTTACATGGTTACAAAATTCATTTGTTTAGTTAGAGTGAAAGAGAACCATTACATTAAACATTAATGATAAACACTTGAATTAATTTTAACGATTTTTCCCATAATTGACTTGTTTTGTATTATTGTTTTATATCATGAGTGTATGAGGATTAAATAACCTTAAATAGGAAATATAAAATATATAATAATTTGGTTCAACCATAACATAAATGGTTTCATGACTAGAAACAAAATGATAAAAGAATTTGAGATCACAGTATCCATGATGTCGGTAATTTGACACGTCACGGATGATGTTTAAATTCTAGAACGTGAGGGAGAGGAGGAGAAGTATGATGCTTGAAATTTTCCATAAAAATTATTAGAATCTAGAATATATGAGATAATGGATCATTTATGCCTTTTTGATAAGGTATGGGGAAGAGGGTATAAGAAAAGAAAGAAAATGAAAACAAAACACTTGAAAACGAAAGAGGGTTCTTACCCTTTGATCTCCTCTCTTTGAGACTGCTCTTATGGGATTTGATTTTGGTCTTTTGTAAAAACCAGAAAGCCTTGGACGTGGGGAATGAGGTCGGGATGGTATTTGGGAAGAATTTTGGCAAGGAAAAAGTCTTGAGAGGTGTGAGGAAATGAGGTAAGGAGATGGGGTATTTATACTGAGGGAGGAGAGGTTTTTCCCAATTGTTTATTCAATAGTTTATTAATTTCCCTGAAGACAAATAATAGTGATTATTAATTGAACAAAAAAAGTAAATTTAACATGTGAATCCGATCAAATTGGGCTTACATCAGCAGAACATAATCATGACTTCATAATTAATGTATTTTTCTTCTTTTGTAAATTATCGTACTTCAGTATTCATAAAAATTTCAAGTATTTCAGAAAAATCCAAAAAAAATTTCCTAACAATATATCAATGTGTAGAATCCAAAAATGACCTCCATTTTTCAAAAATAGTTTTCTAAATATTATTATTTTAATATTTAATTAAAATAATAATTTATTATCAAAACCAATTTTAAAACATTCATTAACTCATTCTAAAATATAGGTATATCATACTTCCAACTTGAATATTATTTTTATACCACCATAGGCGAAGTTAATATTCATTAGGGTATATAATTATTCATAAGGGTATATTACTATTAATTAGGGTTGGTTACTATTCACCAATAATTAATTTTGTTTTATTAGACTCCAAAAAAACATCTTGATCACAACCGTGTATACAGGATTTTCGAAATTCCAAACACAGAAGTGACAAAATTATGTTTAAAGGTAACTTATCAATTAGTAGTTCAATATGTTGTTCCCTCATGAGATTTTATGAAATAAATATTAGAAGGTAATTTACATTTAGAAACATTGGGTCGTTACAATTGGGGACCATACAACTTATAAATTAGAATGTTGTGTACACTTATTCCTATCAATAACATGTTCAATCCTATGTGACTACAGTTCTGTGATGAAAATTCCTAACTAGATACAATAAATATCTTATTGTATCCTATTCTGGAAAATACTGTTTGTTTAATGTAGGCACTTTTACTATTAATTATGTTTTCATATTCCTAAAGGGAATGATAACAAATTCCTATTAAAAAAATTAACGCCACTAATAATAAACGATTTGAAATGCATTAAGGATTTAAATATGAAATGTCATTATCATTGAATCTTAATAATATGGTTCCTAGTATAATTCATTATTTTTAATATTCTTATATATTATATCTCTAGCCTATAGTAACTGATGATATTAATAATTTAATCATTAATAATAGCCTCACAAAAAATTCATCACAAAAATTGGGAAATCCATGAAACTATTACTAGAGAATTAAATAACATTATTTTCCAATCCTAGGTAATTTTAGATTTCGTTATACATGGTTTAGATACTCCTAAAAAAGGCTCATTACCAAAATCTAATATCCTATTCCCATGTCTAATACCCCAAATAGTAAGACAACACAAATGAAAAACTATTTGATACATCTTTGTAGCATTCCACCATAGATTTCACATATTAGTTCCCAGATATGGTGGCCACAATACATCATGCATGAATCCCCATATTCCAGAGGATAAATACTAGAATTTAGGGCCTAGGGTGTGTTCATTGGGAGACAATCCCTCATTGATCATATTGGATAACAAAATAATACAAGAAATAATAAATAGAGGATGTAGACTCTAATACGACATGACCAGTAACCCATTATAGAAGAAAAAAATATAGGCAATATTTGAATAATCATAAAAAACCATAAAATATAAATAATCTACTCGAAGAATCTAAATAAATAATAATTGATGATTTTTTTGATTATGATGTATAATCTATATATATGAATGAGTACATGGGTAACATGTGATACTTGATTATACAACATTCTAACAAAATAAAAAAATGTAAAAATAATAAGAATAAGTATATCGAGAATGGGATCAATCCTTTTCACCCTAACGCCAACCTAGAAAATATTAATCCAACATAAAAAACATGTCACCGATAATGTAACTGTATATGAAACCATGGATACTTATTGGGTACCAACTGAGGTCCATGTAGTGTTTGATATATAATCCCACTTGGAACCACCAAAAGTTCATAGATCAATAAACTTCAATCCATATTACATGAAAAATTTCCCCATATATATCAATGAAATGAAATAAATAAATAATCATTGTTATGGGATCCTCAATAGATACCCAACCAATTGTACTGGTTTAGGCCTAAGCCGAATGTCTGAACTAATAGAATGTACACAATATTAATAATATGAATAAATGGGTCATAAAAAACAATGCATCAATATGGAAAAATATGAACTTGTTCTGGGGATTGGTGATGCATCCATTTTACATATTAAAAGAAAATTCATACTTTTTTAACAAATCATTATATCTAATTAAGAAAGAAAAGCCAGAAATGTAATATTTCACATTGAATTTTTTCAAGGTGATCCATAAAGAATCATGAGGGTCATTTTATGAGCCCTCAATATAACCAATATGATCAAGTCCATCTATGGTGACTCATAATTGTATCCATCATATATAAATTTACATGGTATACTCTGAGCATGTCCACGGAATCTCATATAGGGGACCAATTATCACTCGAGACATGTCATATAATTATTACCAATGATCTCATCGATAATTTCTCCCCTAAGGATCAATTGTTACTCAAGTGTTTAGTATTCTTTCAATAGAGTCCATATAATGAAAACAAAGTATCACTCCTGGTGAATCATGTAGTTCCAATCCTATCACATCATGCTCATCCACAACGTCATTATGTATAACCCAATTTCACTCCAATCCCACAACTAGTTCAAGTATAGAAATCAAGAACACATATAATTAAATAATTTTCATATGAAATAAGATAATAATTCTAGGTCAAATAATATTATCCAAGACACAAAATATGGCCATAAGGAACACGGAAATATAAATTTCACAGAAGTGTAAGCACAATTATTCCACACATAAAGGAAAACCACACATAATAGGAATTAAACGATATGTATTTGGTGGACAGAAAATATTATAATGTAAAAAAAATTCATGAGTAATGAAGTATACCAATTTTAGGGTAAGCAATGAAGTATGAGAATATTCAACAAGATGATTTCAATCTCATTTGTTACAATTCATTATATCCATAAAGTATATTCAATGAATTTATTATAGGTGAAACATAAAAAAAGGGGTTTTCAATCATTAAAATTTTAATGCCATTAGGAATAAATAGAGGATGCACATCCATTTGGGTGGTCAAGAGCTAGTAGATCGACCAAGGGTTGGTTATCCACACAATATGGTTATTGTGGACATGGAAACACATTCAATTCAATTTATATATCATGTTGGAGGCATTGCAGGAAGGTTATAGCACATGATATAATGACTCTCCATATAAAACAAAATGAAACGTGAGAGAAGTTGATAGAATACTAATGATAGGTTATAAGAAGACCACTTATACATATTTATCCCTAAAAAATACCTATAATAAGAGTTATTTATGTAATCATAAAATGCCTTTGAAAATTGGGAAAATAGTGTTTCACCAAAAATCGAGCATCATAGGGGAAAACCACTGAGGAATGGATGGAAGTGGACTGTAAAGCTTACCTAATGATTTTAGATGAATCCGACAGTGATGGAAATAGATGATTAATGAGGGTGAAACCAAGAACCATAGGATGGATTGATAGGGGAGATCATGAGGATACTGGAGGAGAAAAACATGGGATGAGAAATGGTTTTTTAATTTTAAACAATTTATTGTAAAATCTTGTAATTCCTGCACACAAACAATGTTGTAAAGTTGTGATAAACGGGTGGACAAACTATGCTCTAACTATGTGACATTCCACAAACCAAGGAGAAAACTCACATGGGCTACACACATGGTTTCATAAATGTGTGAAAAAAATGACAAAATATCTATTACTTGTTCAAGAAATGTCAAATGGGATGAATAAATCTACAAATAGTTTCATAGAAACCATGTAGAGGCTTGATTCACACAATCTGAAGTCGTACGGTTAGGGAAACAATGTGGTATGATCTTCAAAATTTCTTATAACTTTTGGACCCTATGTTCTTATTTAAATTTTAGGGTTCTAGAAAAGAAAAATAACAAGACACCAGATTGACCTCCATGAATACCTTAAATAATATTTAAAGGGCCAAATAAAACAATATTGGACAAAAATGGTTCACACCTTTGAAAAAAATCAGGATGTTATAGGGACCACCTATATTTCTAGTTCCAAAATATATATTTTATGAGGGTTAGAAAAGGAGTGTAATGATTTTTAATCAAACAAGTTATGAATAATGGTATACAAGAAACTAATTATACTAATAAATATCTATATCCCTTCTAGTATTGCTGCCTCTACTACATTAAGCTAAACATTCCTGACTCTTCAACCACTAATGATTGTCGCCTCCACATCCACGCTCTTGTAGAGATCCCAAAATTTAAAGAAAATCATAAAATCAACCACTACCTACCACATATTTTCTATATGAAGCATAAACCGAGTTCCCCTATGGCTGAAATGAAATCACTAGTATCTTTTTGTAAGGATGAGAGGTTACATGTCCTCCCCTACCAAACTAATCTCAAGATGGCATTAGGAACAGATCTTGAAAATTTTCAGGAAACCCAAAGATGCAACATACAAGTGTAAAGAACCTAGGAGGATCATAGAGTCCACTAGCCCTAGTGGTCAAGAAGAAAATATGCGGATAACCTATCTGTATTGATCGAAACTAGGAAGACCCTGGATCCTATGACCTATAACTAAAAACTTAAACTCATCAAGGAACCCCATTGGTCCCCCTCTCATAATAAACATCCTCTCAAGTGAATATTATTTATCACTTATCCCCACTTTTTAAGAACTATATACATTTTAAATGTAACATGAGTAACTTTATACTATATAGAAGGATGGAGGGCCTCCCCAATACTTCTCAGACAAGATTCCTCATCTGAAAAAATATATCAGGAAAAACAAAGAAGGTCATTGAACTTGATCCAAATAAATTGTACATACATACTCCCATGATGAATGGAGAGTATCTCTTTCCTCTTCATATCATTCATTGTTGATTAAAGGAACTTATCTAAATCATGATATAAATGTACACCCATGAAACATCTTCCAGCTTCCACTCACCTAGAGACAATTCTCACCATTTTAGTGAAATTGCTCGCATCAAACTAGCAGCCAGAGAGAACCATTACTCCATTAGGGCTCTGAAAAAATGGATAATGATACTTATATCCTATATCCTTCTCTAAAACTCAATGTTATAATTTCTTCCATCACACTTTTATAAATTTTGGAACTAAGAATCTCCCAGTATCCTTTGGAAAAGATATTCATCCTCAAATAGATCAACTCGTCGATGATCAATAGGGACATCCTTCTAAACTTCCACTACCTAAGAAACATTTGGATGGTGAACATGATCCATTACAAAAAAAATGAAACAGATATTTAATAGGACTAATTGTATGAAATTTTACTTAGATTCATTTTAACATTCATTATTCATGTTAATCCTCCCAAAAAAACTCATTCAATATTGGAGAACTAGTCATAAAGAAGCATGTACCACTCTTAGGTCTCTACCCAGAATGCAGAACCATTTCACTTAGTCATTGAATAATCTCTAAGATAATTCACAAAATCATAGGGTGCTATAAAATCTCATATAACTTCCATTCACTCTATCCTATGACACACACAAAAGTTAACAAAAAATATTTCCATATCAACCAATGAAATTATCATTGTTCCAAAATCCATACTCTATTGAATCCCCTAACAATTACCTTTGAAAACACTCTATCCGGAAAACATCCCACTAAATATAATTTAGTGAGGGGATAAGGATAATGACCCTAATATCTGGCCTCAAGTAAGAACTGAGTTCGGAACTATCACCGAGGGTATAACAATATCATGCATTAGAGGAATTTCACTCTATATAAGAAATATCATTGAGTGATAATAAAAATCAACCATGCTAAAATATGGAATATAATATGAATGAATTCTAAAAAAACATCCCAAAATTGGTAATTCACAATCCGATATAATAAATAATCTCCAAATTATGTATCCAAACATAATTTTAATTCCACAACACAAGAACTACCCAAAATATCCTTGATATTCATGTCAATAATGGTCCACATATTCATCTTGTAAAAATGAAAACCGTTTTATAAATTTAGTATTAACATTGATGTAAACATAATAGGAAACCCAATGCCTCTTTTTTAAATGTGAAAAATGAATACTAATGCACCCATGAGGTAGTAGAAGAACCAAACACCACATTTATATGAATACTAACCAAATACCATCCTCACCATATAACACTCCCCAAATAATAAAATGAAGTATAATAACATAACATGAACCATATCAATGATATAGTATGCTCCACTACGTTCACAATGATTTTCCACTCTCACACCCCAACAATATATATCTTGGCACTCTCTCATTTTCCTTATAACATCACATCATATCCCACAAGAAAACCACTAATCTGTCACATCACATATCATAACCATGGCAGAAGTGTATTGTAAACATAATTAACATTGACCTTTTTCCCTCCTACTACCATGTAATAATCCCACCATAATACATCATACCATATCTCTCCCAAAGACAAATGGTCCGTCATACCACCTCACATCACATCTACATAGAAACATTTTTGAATTTTTTCCACAAAAACCTATGTTTGTCACCAACACCTAGAAGAGGGAACATGGAAGTCTGGGTTTTTTTAGTTATCCATCCTTCAAATAAGATGTTTAAAAAAACACTCCCTAAAAATATAAATATAACAGTTTCAACGCTTGCAATTTTCTATTGTCGGGTAACGTATTGGTATCATAAAAATTATACAATGTCTATAAAAAAGAGTCATTAAATTAAGTCTCAATCATATTGTTTCACATCGAAGGCATAATCTTTCTAGCGTGATTATCCACTATTGATGTGAGAACTAAAAGAAACACCCCACATAAGAAAATAATAATAGAGAATTCTTTTTTCATTATATAATTCTCATTAGACAATTTTATATATTTTCCATTAACATCCTATTTCAACTAAAAGTTAACATTGAATATATAATTTATCTCCAATTAATTCATTTTTAATATAACTCAATTTAAACACCAAACATATTAGAGGTTTTTTGAAATTAATTTTATTATTTCCAAACCATTATTCGGTCTATTATAATTTCGATACTACTCCGAATACTAGTATAAAAATGAACAAAACAATCAAAACAACATAACATTCGAACTAACATATCCACTTCAACATTCATCATATGATAAAAACATTATCAGACCAACTATGAAACAAAACAACTCACACAATCACAACCCTACTACAAAACATCATCACATTTACAACCCCACACACACTTCACAACATAGCCACCTCCCCTGCATCATATCATCACAACCAAACCACAAAACATAGCAATATCCAAAAATAAAAAACATTTTTCAGATTAGGCATGGGGCCTTATATTTTATTCTACTTTTTAACATGAGGGTGTTATTATAAAAACCAAAACATCATAGGGATTCCATTTAATTAAAAAAATATATATAAATTTACAATGACTTTTTATTTTACTCCAATGACCACACAACATGCATTTCGCAAATCAAATAATAAATATGTAATAAAGGACCCCTAATGACCAAAATTTTCAGTTTACATTTAACCCATATAAATTAATTAAAAAAACCACATAAAAATTATAAATGTATAAATTCATTCCCTTTGACATTATTAAATTAAATTAAACAACTTATTTATGTTTTTTATTTTTCATTATTCAATTTCAACATGGGTAAAAATAAACACCCTTTACCATGTGATATGAATACTAAATATTTGAAGGAATTATGTCTATGGGAGAAAATAATATTTACACAAATTTTCCTTGTAGAAACAAGTAATTCAAGAACCACAAGAAACCAAATATAGAGATATTTAATAATGTATAGAGTCATAGTTCCAAAAGTCCATGGAAGATTGTTTTGGAAACCATTCTTCATAATATAATGAAATATTGAAAGAACTAATGAGTGTTATTTACATTAAAATTATATGATATGAATCTAGTGGGATTTAATATGATTTATTTGACCATTAAAGGAGGTTCTCATTAAATATATGAGTTTTGACTACTAACATGGATCTAAAATTTATTGAAATATGTGATATAATTATCTCTATTTATAAAATCATTAAAGGCATTAATAAAGGAATTGAAATAAATTTTTATTGATGAAAATTCATAATGGAAAAATTGAAATGTTCTAAAAACAAGATTCAATGTAGATCAACCATTGGGATGAACTATCACTATAAATATACCATTATTAATCTAATTACATAATAAAATAATGATGGTGATCTACCATTAGTAATCTAATATTATATTCCACCATAATGATCTAACATTGGTGATCTACAACCAAAGATATACCATTGATGATGTACCACCAGAATTTCTTCCATTAGTTTTGTACATCTAATGATAAATTGTTGTTTATATAAAAAATTATAACCTACTTCCTAATATAAACAATTTTTCTATACTTCTAGAATGATTTAACATTGGTGATCCATCCCTAGAGATATACCATTGGAGATACACTGCCAGAATGATCTAATAATGTTTATCTACCATCAGAGATCGACTATTTTTGAAAATCCAAATAAATTATATACCATTGGTTATCTACCTCAAGATATATAAAATTTGTGATATCCTGCCAAAATCTACTACAATCTTGTAATAATCTACTTTTTCAACCAAAACACCTCCAAAATCATAACTTCTTCTACCAAATACCTTTTGACATTCCCTAGGATGCTCAGCAACATTATTTTCTACAATGTAATGGGCTATATGGTCCATGTCGTAACACTATTTTTATTATTATTATTTTTCCATATTAAATTTTATATTCTTGAATTGGATACGAAACATAAATATGTTAAGATAAATTAAATAGTGACTGACGCACATAAATTGACTTTATTATTATTTCATAACAACATAACCCGATGTTGTTTCCTTGAAAATATTCTTTGGAATATTATATTATTTATTTTCCTCTATTTATTGGTTTTTATATCATTGAAACCCCCTAAAATAGAGTAGGATTTATCATGTTTCAAATTCAAATAATTTAATACCATAATTAATTTGCATAGTTTGTTTGAAGGATAGTGTTTTTTATGTGTTTTAATGCTTGAGTAAATGATTTCTTAACAGTAATACTTTTATCAATTTATAGAAATAATATTTGATATAATATTTATATTGATTATCAAACCCATTCTATGAATTTAAATTAAAACATGTCTGGTCAGTTGTGATGGTAAGAATTTTTTTGTTTCCTTTCAATGTGGAATTAGATTGATTTTTGTTGAGTTAGGATGGAACAAATGAATCAGAAAGGATTTATGAATGATCCTGGGATGGCTATCTTGTGTTGGGAGACCTTCATGGTGGATGTTTAACATATTTTTTTGTTTTTTTTTTCATTTTATTATTGGCAGAATGTTTCCATCACACATATAACTTTCTTGATAAGGTATTGGTTGAGTCTTAAAATACATAGGATTTTGGATTGGTAATGAATTATATATAAATTTTAGGTAATTTATGTTGGTGATGGTGATGATATAATAAATAAAAAATTGTTTTTTGGTTTGTGTGAAATATCATGAATAATGTTTCAAAATCAAGGACTGAAATATTGACAAAAAATTTACATTAGATATTAATAATTTCATAATTGATAAATTAAATTTTTTATGGGTTTTATAAAATCAATCGTACATATAAATTATTGAACACAAAAATATGGTATATAACTTTTATTATTATGTTCTCAAAATTACACCATTTATCTAGTCCTAGTAATGAATTTGATGTCAGAAGGTGGGATGATAGTTAATCTATAATCATATTCTAGGATGTATTCCCTTATATTGATTGTGTTAAAAATTTCATTACATTTTTTTATTTATTAGCCCCACTAATGAATATAATAGGGTCAACCGATGATAATTTTTTGACTTCATATTTTTCTATCTTCAATGTATATTTGATATTGATGATATCAACAAGTTCAAACATCCCCACTCATATCTAAATTCTATACATATATTTGGTTTGCAGAAATATTCATGTTGTTCTAGATTATAGTTGTTGGATGTTAACCCATATGTGATGTAATGAATCATCATAACAGCATACATGAATATATATATTATGTTACATAAAGGTTGTAACACATACACATATCAAAGATATATTGTCTTAAGGTTTATATATGTGTATTTATGTTAGTGTTATAGTGGATACTGAAATAGTTTTATTTTTTATGAAATGTTAGGTATATCAATATTTCTTTTGATTATGATGATGTACTGAGAATGTGGAAGTGATGTGTTTAAATTTAGTTTTAGTACTAAATGATGTTATGGGTTTAATGAGTCGCATAACAATGAATGATGACATATGAAGTGGATGGAAGAAATAAGATGTAAACTTTTGGGGTGTTGGGTGACTATTTTGGTTGGAAAGCGGTTTTGGGGAACCATTATTTTATGTTTATATATATATATTATTATCTTCTTACATACTATATTTTTATTTACATTATATGTTCATTGATTAATGGTGATGTTGGAATATAGTTACTGGATTTAATTGAAAAGTTGATTTCTCTATTTATTTACTGGGATTTAGTATGCATCTTCCAAAATTAAACAAAATGTTTGAGAGATGATCAACTTGAGTAAAAACATACACTAACCTATATATATATAATGTCATTAATTTTTTTTAGTGATTTATATGGTGGTTAGTAACTCATGGATGTGTAATATTAGGTACACGTGTTCTAAATCAATGTCATATTAATCATTGTGTTATATTTACTCTATTTTTTTATTTCATTACTTGACAATACATTTATTATAGTGGTTTATTTATCTAATATACGATGGTTATTTATGGTTTCATAATTTCCCATGATATATGGAAGGTAATTCCTAAAAAATATGTTAATTTTATACCCATTCTGAGAGTATACAACATATTGAATTTTTTGAGCTAGGATTTAGGGATCAGTAAAACCATCACTAATAGATAAATAGGGGTACCTATGTACAAGGGTTTTTTATTGGGTGGTATCTGATCTAGTTTATGAGAGAATTTCTAGTTTGTTGAAAAATACTAGCAATAATTACCTTAATTATAGGGAAGTAATATTGTTTTAAATGATTATGGTATATAAACCTGAGAGTCCATCTATAACATGTGTTTTTTTAAACCCATATGATCCAATTATAGGATGTTATGAAAACCAAATGAATTAAGGTTTTTATTTTTTTTATAAGATAAAAAACCATAGTATGGATCATAAATCATGATTGGTTTTTCATGTGATTTAATTATTTATAATTTGGAATTAATATTAAAATTAATTAATATATATTATGAATTTTATAATCCTGGTATTGGAGTACCTAAAAATAAATCCTTTGTGGGTATGGATCTAAATATATTTTCTACTTAGATCCATGTTTAAAATCATAAAAAGATTATCGAGCAGATCTTAAAAGAGTGAAAATATATTTAAAGGGATCATGGAGGAAGACTCATTGAGTGTTTTTGTGCCAAAAACAACCAAAGTATGAGGGGTCTATTTCAAATCAGGTGAATTGTGTTTATATTTAAAGGATAAAGAATTATTTCAATCTAATCTATCCCGGGTAGAATCATAGAATTCTAAATAACTATTATATTTTGTGGGGAAACTCCAGAGTGGTAGTATTCAGTTCTCTTGTATTGTGTGGAGTTGATAGTTTTATAGGAGTAGATTTGGGACCGTTTTTTGGGTAATATTATTTTGTTAACAATGTTTTTATCTTATCACAATGATATTTTAACTCTCCAATATAAGAGTAATAGGATGAAAAAATTTATTATTCATCATAATATCTGTTTATGTTATATATTAACCCTTCTTCTATATAACGATGGTTGGTAGAAACTTATTTAGGAGGTGTTGAGTCTTGAAATCTTGAACCATTTCACAATGTACACATTTGTAGAATATCATGAGGTGTTATAAACGGATTGGTTTATTAATAGATGGTCACTTGTATTAGATATTCGTAGGAGGAGTGTACTCAAGACATTAATAGAAGTAAATTCTTGATTAAAGGATATTAAATTCATTGTAAAAATAAGTTTCAGACTATAGAGATCTAGTAATAGACTTTTTAATCGTGTTTCAATAGAGAGGTCTCTTTACACACCAAAATTGGATGATAAAAAAATTATATTTTATTTTTTATTCATGTTCATTTGGATCTGAAGTGTATGACATTCATCTGTATTCAGTGTGGATTTTCATGTTTACCATATGGTCTACCATTTTAGTTGTATCCACATTTAAATTAATAAAAGTAGGGTGCACCACAAATTTATCTGAAGAAAAAAGGAAAAATCATAAAAAGAAATGTGTTATGATTCCCCACACCCTTTAGGATGTAGAGATTATCGTAGAAAAAGAAGTGGTCATCATTGTAAAGACCAATAAATTTAAAGGAAATTTTTTTCTTAATTGCTTTTAAATTTTACGAGTACGCAGTTTCTGACGGCACCTGATTCCGGGGCCCGGTGTGCCCGGAATCAATTTCTGATGTTTAGCTTGGGTACGTTCAGTGAACAAATGAGCGGGTTATTCTAATTTTTGAACCGATGCACATAATCAAAATCCGAGGGCACCTATGAAACTACAGTGCCAGTATTTTCTTAAGTGGACCTTTATCGTAGGTGTGTTTGTTCGGGGAAAGAAGTTAAATTTTGGGGTTTAAGGAATAAATAAATAAAATTGTGTACAGTTTTATTTTTGTTATTCAAGGAAGTTAAAATCTACCATGGGAAGTTGTTGGTGGGGTCCACAACCACCCAACTTCCCATCTGTGAATATGTGGTAGGTGGGTCCCACACGAGACCATAACCCCTTGAACTTCTTATAACCCCCCTTAAACTCCCTTGCACTTAATGTGCCAACTTCCCTTAATTATCATTAACACCCCTTGTGTTTAATTGTATAACTTCTCACCTTCCTAACTCCCTCTCAATTTTTGGGGAACTCCTTCTCTCCCTCTCTCCCTCTTTATTTCATGCCAACTCACGTTAAATTAATTGAATAGGTTTATTCAATTAATTTAACGTGAGTTGGCATGAAATAAAGAGGGAGAGAGGGAGAGAAGGAGTTCCCCTAAAATTAAGATTGGGTTAGGAAGGTGAGAAGTCATACAATTAAACACAAGGGGTGTTAATAAGAATTAAGGGAAGTTGGAACATTAAGTGCAAGGGAGTTTAAGGGGGTTATAAGAAGTTCAAGGGGTTATGGTCTCGTGTGGGCCCCACCACACTAAACTCTCCCATGGGAGGTTAGGTGGGTGTAGGCCCCACCTACCAC
>CAUJRU010001556.1:116823-138054 GCA_963277665.1 Viscum album | reverse complement strand
TTAAATTCATAAAGAAGCATTTAAAACACTCATCAATTTATAACACATAATACAAGGGAGTTCTAAAGTAACACCTACCTAAAATCAATGGCGGGTGAGCTGGAACCGTCCGAAACACATAGCCTTCAGTGGTAGATTCCCAAACAAGTATGAAGATACCCACGTGAGCCCTAGAAACAAATAGAACATAAAGAATTGGCCAAATCAGAACCCCTAGTGTTTTACCGAACTAAAATCACAACGGGGAAGGAAGAAAAATGCAGGGAAAAGGAGGGATATTTGAAGTAGAGGCCATACCTTGAAGAATCGGCCATGAATCACTATAAAATCACAAAAAAAATGCAAGAGGAGATGTGGTCAGAGGAGGGAGGTGCGCATGACTATGGGATCTCAGGCAGGAGGTGGGCTAGCAGTGCCGGAGGAGGAGGGTCGCGGTGAGGTTGGGGGGGGGGGCATCGACAGAGAGGTGGGGAGATCGTGTTGGCCAGGAGGTGGGCTGGCAGTGCCGGAGCCGCGTCGATAGGGAGGCGTCAGAGCGCGTCGGTGGGGAGTCGTGCTGACTGCATCGGAGCCGGAGGAGGAGGAGGAGGAATCGCGGGGGGGGGGGGGAGGAGGGGAGGATGGGAGGAGGGGAGGAGGAGCGGCGAAGGAGGAGGTGGAATAATCACGATGGAAGAGGGAGCGGGTATACAGGAGAGGGAGGAAATCCATGATGATTTGAGGAACCGTGAGCTACCTGTAGCCACACTTTTAAAACTATTGTGGATATATCACATTCTATAGACATGCATCGTGGACATCAGACTGGGTTATATTGGCACCAGACGAAACAAACTCTACAAGAAGAGACTGCATATATAAAAACTCATCTAAGAGCTCGACTATGAAATCGTGTGTCGGGAGTAGAGGTGGGGGACTCAGCAACAACAACTTGAACAGGACTGGATCAGCCAGTATGTTGAGGATGCTTCAGGCGGCCATGATGTTTTCAGCAAGTGTCAATTGTGTGATGTTGTCAACCATAATGGTGATACCATATATGACCGAAGCTACCACCACCAAAGCATCCAAATCCACAACCATTGCAACGAGATGCAACAGTCGTGTGAAAGAAATCAACAGACACAGTAGTGGTAGATAGATGATTGGCCTTGATAACTAGAATACAAACAAGTGACATATATAGAGTGATGGGGTTGGCGAGCATCTTTTTCCCAACAAGGTTGAACTCTGGGTTCAATCCCTGAAGTGAAAAAAAAAGAATAATTGCTCATTCTGAGTGTGCATTTATTCTGGAGTTTGGGGAATAGATCACAAGTCGATGAACTCACCCACAATAATCTTCCAGTAAAAAAAATGTAAGAATCAGCCAGGATCCCTGTTATTCAAGTTTCTGGCCACACGTTTAACCAATTTGTCCATCAAATTGAGAAAAAAACTGAACAACTTTCCATCCTCAGGTTCATAACAATAATATGAGGATCCGCTTAATTTGGAGGACTAAAAAAATGGCCACAACAGAATCCCTTCAAAAATATAGTCATTGTCATCTGCCACACGCAAAAAATTGAGAAATTGAGGCATTGCCAACTGAGAGGATACTGTAATCATCTCTGGTTTGGTTGCGGTTTCATTTACGACACCCATATCAATGAACATTACGAACAACACAAACTGTAGAATTAACCAGGGGTGCAATGACCATCATAGTGAAGTAGCAAGATTCCTTCCTTCATCAAAGAAAGGGTAGAAAAGGCACACCGGTCCAAGAAAAAAGCACTGTAGGGAAGCATAGCTCTGTAGAGAGCATCGCAAAGTGGTGTGCATGGTTGATGTAGTGCAACAGGCATCACTAAGGCGCGGCATCAATGGTTGGGTGAGACAGGCTGGTTGGGCAGCATGTGCTTGGGGGGGCGCGTGTCCTGATGAAGGCAGCGAACGCAACTAGGGTGCATGGCAAATAAAGGGGGTATTGGTAGGGACCAACGAGGGCTCCGGGGAAAGAAAGGGGGGTCTGATCTAGAGACGCTTCCTAGGGTTTGGCTTTGTTACTGTGTAAAAGGAATATAACCAGAAACCATGTACCTCAAGTTAGACTAAAACATTTAATTAATAGTGTACGATGAGAAATACGGGACTTGAAATAGGTGCGAGATTCAAAATTTAAACACGCTAGATAAAAGGATAGAAATAACCTAGACACACCCACATACTAAGTACATAACTGCTCTAACTAAACACGTCAAGAGTACAGTCCACCACAATCCTTTTTCACTTTATGTTAGAATAAGAATTGAGCTCTAAGTTTAGTTAGATCAAATACCTGGAAACAGAGAAAAATAAAGCACCTATCCCACAATCACATGCCCTGCGATAGTTGTCAAGTGCCAAAGTTGTTTCTACAACATCTTGAATCTCAATGAAAACAAGCTTATGCTACATTATTTCCTGCAACAAAAGTTTAAAAAAATTTGAATAAGTTCATAGAAAAGCTATCATAAATATAGTTTGAAAAACATTAAACTGCATGAATCATTTAATTGGTAAATAAAGATAGATTCCATATATCACCTACAATGATTTGAATATTGAACCTTACACAACACCAATGACCTAATACCCATGCTGATACCAAGAAGCTAAAGAACTAGCGCACCCAAAGCAAAAACATTTGACTACAACGAAGTTAAGAATTGTAAAAAAACACATTGGGATTTTATTATACCCATAAGAAAGATTTTTCTTTCATAACAAAATGTATAAATGTGAATTAAATATCTCCATTTAGCATTAACATGGAATTTTCCCCAAAATGGATTTAAAGGCAGTCAACAAAAAACCAATATCACCAAAGCTAATGTAGAACATATTCACCTTTAAAATCCCAAGTTCATTCCAGCTATTGACTATTCTTTCCATGTACGAGTAACTGGTGAAGAAACACACAATCCCATCAGGTACAACTGTCACCATCTCTAGCAAAAGTCTCCCATAGTTTCTTACAACGCCATGATCACTCCTCATATCAAATTTAGTACTTATAGGAAGCTGATCACTGTGGAAAAACAAATATGTTCCAGAATACCATGACAACATTAAATGTAATGGGTCTTATTTTATTTAAAATAACACCTATGTGAGGGTGAGGAGAATCCAACTAAATAGAAAACACATTTAACCTAGTATACTAAATTTGATAATATCTCACCTTCCACGAGTGAGAACCATGGGACAGATGCAATCCCTTATTAAGTACATTGTTAAGCTTTGACTAACAGCTGGGTTGAAATTTAGAAGGTGAGGATAGAGATCAATCAGGATAAGAGTTCCATATGTGATCACAACTGACTGGAAACGACTAAATACAAGCTTTATGGCAAGAGAAGCATCCTGGAAGCTGAGCTGAAATGCCAAAATGAAAACTAAAGAAATTTATCATTTCATGATGTGAATGAATAAAAATATCATTTGAACCATGAAAATTGCTAAAAGACATCCAAAGAGATGCAGTACACCAGAAATAGTAATTATATTATTATTGCCACTGACATTTTACACCAAGACAGAAGACATTACAAAAAAATACCATATCAGACGCAGAAAGGTTTGATAGTTTATTCCTCCTATAACATGACTGTTATAAAAAAGAAAGTCACAATCATACTAGAGATCCAAACGTGACTTCTAAATATCATATACAAAATGCCATCCCCCACCCCTAATAAAATGAACAAGGCACTAGTGCCCAATATAGTTACACTTACTGAAAAATTCAGGTAACCTTTCAAACTCAGATGATAATTCAATCTTATAAACATTAACAACAAGGAAAATAGTTTCAATGAGAGGAAAACATAAATCAACCTCAACAGCAAATCTTACAAAATGACCATATCAAGCACGGTTAGTCTCCCCATTGAATTTGATAGGAATTCCCACAACTGGTTCACTACCCCAAAGGATTTGAGAATTCCAAAAAACCAACTTAAGCCCTGAAAGCGAATCCGAGTTTGAATAATTAAATTCTTAACCGAAGCTAGATCAAAGAGAGGATCCCAATCTTGAAACCTCAAGATTCTAGGTTTGATGGAGACAAAACTGAAGCCCCGTGTTCTTGATTTTAATTCATCCTATAGGGAGAAGAGGAAAAAATACCCTACCAATCGACACCATGCGCCATCCACCGAAGCCCCAAATCTGATGGAACCACTTTAGGAGATCTTCAATTTTCCATGGGTTATTATTCTGCTACAACATTAAACATCCACGAATTAAATACTTCATTATTCTAAAATCTCTTCAAGAATTTTAGCATTCGGCTCAATAAGATCTAAAGTACCATTTCTCATAATTCTTTTATTTTATGAATCAGAACTAGATATAAGGTTAAAAAATATCTATCCAAGCATAAGAGAGATGGTTATCCTTCAAATCGTCTCGAACATTCACATTGCAGGGATCATTCACTTCATGATTCACTGGACTATCTTTATCCAAACCCAAAGTCACTTGAATCACGCCATGTCCAGTAACAACCTTCCTCAAAATCTCTAATGAAATCCTCCTCTGGATTGAAGTAGCACTCCAACGGGAAATACATCAATCAAGGGCATGGGTGAGCATGACGAGCGATAGTGCTGGTGAGCGCGGGGAGAGCGTGGGCATGCATAGGGTGTGGCATGCACGAGGAATAGAAAGGGGGCATTGGTGAGGGAAACGCAGGTACCTGACGGGCCCACTGGGGGCTACTCGACCTAGGCCCTAGTTTCATGGGAAGGGGCACATCATTTGACCCCCATGGAAGCTTGAGTTGAGAAATATATAAATTATGGCCTTTGTGCCACAAGGACTTCAGGAAATCTCATCTAGGGGCCTTTGGTAAGCCATCATCTAAGCCTTCGAGACATTTCAAATTCTTATAAATAGTTCCAGCTGGATTGACAATGCTAATTTGGAGGGATGAGGCTTGATCCACTAATGTTCCTGAGTGTGTGTGTGCTTTTGTTTATAATTACCCCAATTGAGGAGGATTTATTTGGCCTGTTATGAGATTACATCAGGCAAGATGTCTTCAGGATTTCTTTGGCCTATTATTTGGACCATTCTTAAGATGTAATGAAATTTCTATGTTAGAATCCTCCTGCATCATCATCGGCCACATTTCATAAAGGAAATATGGGTTTTATTATCTCTAAATATTTATTAGAGGTAAAGATGTAACCTATTTTAAACGAACAAATTATCGTGAGAACCTAAAAGTATCAAAAGGATCTAAAATGGTTACTCCATCTATAAAATCATCCAAAATCCCATCTCACAACAAGATAATGTATGAAATTTATTCTGAATTCCCTCTCTCATTATCTACCACTACACCAAAATGTGTTGAATGAGGAATGAACCCAAAATGGGAAACATCCTTTAACAAATAAATAGGACCATTGAGTCATTAATTGAAAAAGAACAAGACCATCTACCATAGCTTCGTCCACATCCAGTATTAGTTTCAGATTCAAGAAAGAACAGAAGAAATTATAGAAATTTTCAAATACCTTGATGATAAGGTGTGGGGGGTGTCGACCTTGGCATATGGGGTGTTGAGGGTTGTGGGGGAGAGCCGTCAGAAAAGAAGAGAGGAGGTGGGGAGGCCGCTTGGAGCAGCTTCGCTGGAGGAGGAGGATCGTGGGGAGGAGGGTCGTGGCGAGGAGGCGTTGTGGGTATTGAGGGCTGTTGGCGAGGAGGCATTGGGGAGGAGGCGTCGGGGAGGCATTGGGAAGGAAGAGAGGAGGTGGGGACGCTATGTCGGAGGAGAAGAATCAGAGGTGGCCGCGTGGAAGGAGGATCCCGAGAGGTGGAGTGGCCGCGTTTGAGCCGGTCGGGGCAGCATCAAAGCCGTGTCGGGGCAGCGTCCGAGAAATAGAATCACGGTGAAGTGGGGTGGCCGCATCAGAGGCACGTCGTCGGAGGAGGTGGGGAGTCCGCATCGAAGCAGCGACGGCGGGGAAGTGGAGTGGGCGCGCTGGAGGTGGACGATCGTGGGGAGGTTGGGTGGCCCATCAGAGGAGGAGGATCACGGAACATTGGGGAGAAGAGTCGCGAGGAGGAGAGAGGGTTATAGTAAATTGGGGAGTGGGGGTGGGTTAATTGTCACGGAAAGTGAAATTGTCGTGGCTGTACACAGGATATAGCCACGGTTCCTATTGTCCGTGGGTATAGCTCTGTGGTTGTAGCTCTAAATTCTAGTAGTGTGTGACCTTGGTTCTTTTGCAAGAGCCACCGCTGCAGTATTATCACAATATAATGTAATGGGTTCTTTACTGCTGGGCACCACATCAAGCTCTTGGACAAAGTTTTGAATCCAGATGAATTCTTTGGCTGCATCAGAAGACGCTATATACTCGGACTCCGCTGTAGAATCAGCGACAACTGGCTGCTTTGAACTCTTCCAGCTCACAGCTCCTCCATTGAGACATAAAACATATCCAGATTGCGACTTCAGATCATTCTGATCTGTTTGAAAACCAGCATCAGCATACCCTCTGATGACAAGCTCCTTGTCTCCTCCATACACCAGGAACATATCCTTAGTTCTTCTTAGATACTTAAGGATAGTCTTAACAACAATCCAATTTTGTTCTCCTGGATCTGCTTGATATCTGCCTACCATGCTCAGTGCATAGGCAACATCAATCCTGGTATATAACATGGCATACATGATGGATCCTATAGCCGAAGCGTATGGGATATTACTCATCCTATCTTTCTCCTGTTGTGTTTGGGGACACATTTTCTTAAAAATATGTAAGCCATGTGACACTAGAACCAATCCCCTCTTGGATTTTTCCATACCAAATCTCTTTAGTATCTGGTCAATGTATGTATCCTGACTTAGTCCAAGTAGCCTCTTGGATCTGTCACGAATGATCATGATCCCTAGAATGTAGGCTGCTTCTCCTAAGTCCTTCATGGAGAAACACTTGTTCAACCAGTCCTTAACTGACTGTAAGGATGGTACGTCGTTTCCATTAAGTAATATGTCATCAACATATACCACTAGGATGAAGACAACATTCCCATTAAACCGCTTATAAACACATGGCTCACATTCGTTCTTAATGAAACCAAATTCCTTTATGGCTTCATCAAATCGAATGTTCCATGACCTGGATGTTTGCTTCAATCCATAAATGGATTTCTACAACTTGAAAAACCGTTTGGCTTCACCTGGTGTCACAAACCCTTCTGGTTGTGTCATATAGACATCTTCCTGAAGGTTCCCATTAAAGAATGTTGTTTTGACATCCATCTGACAAATCTTGTAGTCATGGTAAGCTGCTATGGCAATTATGATTCTTATGGATTTAAACATGGAAACTGGCGAGAAGGTTTCATCATAGTCAATTCCTTGATGTTGTCTGAATCCTTTAGCCACTAGCCTTGCTTTATAGGTGCTAACTTGACCTTCCATGTCCATATTTCTTTTGAATACCCATTTGCATCCAACAAGATTTACATCAACTGGATCATCGACCAGAACCCAAACTTGGTTCTGATACATGGAATCTATCTCAGAATTCATAGCTTCTAGCCATCTTGCAGCTTCTGAGCTTTCTAATACATCCTTGTAGGAGAGAGGTTCATAATTGTCCAACAATAATGATTCACCATCCTCAGTGACTAGGAAACCAAATCTCTCTGGTTCCCTTACCTATCTTGAGCTCCTATGCAGTACTTGTGTTTCTGGAACCTCTTCCACGGGGACCTGTGGAACTTGTTCCTGTACCAACTCCTGTGTATCTTGAGCATCAACTTCGTCGAAGTAAATCTTTCTCCCACTATCCTTCTTGAGGATGTGATCCCTCTCAAGAAAGACGGTTTTTCTGGCGACAGTCACTTTCTTGTCTTGAAGGTTATATAGGTAATATCTTTTTGTTTCCTTGGGATATCCTATAAAGATACACTTCGTGCCTCGGGGTGCTAGTTTGTTGCCTGAGAAGGCCTTAACAAATGCCTCGCATCCCCATACATGTGTTTGCGACAAAGTGGGTTTTCTTCCATTCCATAACTCGGATGGAATTCCATTTGCCGCCTTAGTTGGTACTTGGTTTAAGGTGTATGCTGCAGTTTTTAATGCATATCCCCAAAAGGATAATGGAAGATCTGCATGACTCATCATCGACCTCACCATGTCCAACAAGGTGCGGTTTTTCCTTTCACTAACACCATTCCACTGTGGCGTATAAGCAGGAGTGAGCTGAGATAGAATCCCAGACTCCCGTAGAAGATCGATGAACTCTTGGTTCATATATTCTCCACCTAGATCCGATCAAAGCTTATTTATCTTCTTACCAAGCTGATTCTATACTTCATTATTGAATTCCTTAAATTTCTCTAAGGACTATGACTTATACCTCATTAATTAGACAAATCCATATCTACTCAAATCATCAGTAAAAGTAATGAAGTAAGAATATCCACCTCTAAATTCTACTGGAAATGGTCTACACACATCTGTGTGTACCAATCCTAGAAGTTCTGTGGCTCTTTCACCTTGTCCACCAAAAGGAGGCTTGGTCATTTTTCATTGTGAACAAGCGTGACATCTATCAAGTGGTTTTAGATTAGTAGAGTCTAAATAGACATCTTGGTAGAGCTTTATCAAATGCTTCTCGTTCACATGACCAAGGCAGTGATGCCATAACTGGGTGATGTATGAGTCATGTGAGTTTGTTTTGTTATCGATTTCCAACACTTGGTTTTCGTAATTCAATACATACAAACCATTATTTAAATGTGCCATACCATAACATACATTGTTCTTATAAAAGAGAAAACCCTTATTTCCAAATTTGAAAACAAATCCATCCATATCAAAACAAGATACAGAAATTATGTTCTTGGTAACACTGGGCACATAATAACAGTTATGTAAAACCAAAATCATCCCAGTCGGCAATGAGAGGTGGTAGTCGCCAATAGCCAACACAGCCAGCCTTGCGCCATTGGCAGCTCGAAGATCCACCTCTCCTCTGGCGATCTTTCTAAATATACTTGGTTCCTACATTTGAATACATATTTGAGCCCCACAAGCTATATCTAATACCCAATGTGTAGAAATAGAAAGATTTCACTTGATAAAAAACGTACCTTTAGTGTCCCCACACTTCTGGGTGCAGTTCCTCTTCCAGTGGCCCTACTTGCCACATGCAAAACACACTGCTTCCCATTCCTCACCCTGCCTCTGGATCTTCCCCTTCTTGGAGGGACGGTGCTCTGGGGCTTCAGACTGTTTATAATTCTTTGGCCCCTTTGCCTTGTCCTTCCTTTTCTTGTTCACCATAAGGACCGCGGGTTTGTCACGCCCCATGTCCTTATCTACCTGGAGAATCAAGGTTAGAAGCTCCGACAGACTCTTCTCATTGCCGCTCATGTTATAATTGACAATAAAGCTAGAGAACGTCTTGGGCAGTGATCATAGGATGAGATCTGTACGCAACTCATCCGGGAATTTAATCCCGAAGATGTCCAAGCATTCAATGTAGCCAATAATCTTGACTACATGAGGCCCGACTGGCAAAGACTCTCCAAGCTTCGTGGTAAACAAAGCATTGGAGATCTCATACCTCTCCTGTCTCGCCTTCTCTTGGTAGAGATCTTTAAGGTGAGACATCATGCTATACGCATCCATGTTTTCATGTTGCTTCAAGAGCTCATTAGACATGGATGATAGCATGAAACACTGGACATCTGTGGCATCATCCATGTGTTTCATGTAGAGAGAGAATTCCTCATCACTAGCCTCTTTCCCAGGCACAACTGGAATAGGCTCTTCCAGCACATATAATTTCCTTTCATGGCATAGGACGACGCGTAAACGCCTCTGCCACTCTTGGAAATTGGTTCCGGTGAGAAGGTTTTCTTTTTCGAGTATGGTGCGCAATGATATGTTTGAAATCATTTTCTTTCCGTTTCTACAAATTAAGATGAGCAAAGGTTTAGTACTTTATTACAAAAATTGAGACAAATAAATAAATTATTACTTATTAGTCTCCCACTATTTTATCGAAATCTAATAGCCCTCACCATTGACTTCAGATTATTCTGTTGCGTGAATATTCTAGAGGCAATGATCCATATTTCCCTTCGCATTACCCCAACTAGGGTTGGTTAAGAAACTTGAAGGGTTTTAGGTAGGCATTCCAAATGCCAACTGCATTAACTCGTAGCTCCTTGATCCACTGAGTGGACTCCCCAATCCTAAAATCCTTTTTGGATTTCCTCAACCTTTGCCTCTTGGTCACACCAAGTCCTACTGTGGCAGTCAACCCTTGATGCGAACCAAGTCAATTCAACCCAAAACCTTGAATTAGAATTCCCCGATAATTGAAAGCACCCCAACTAGGGTTGGTCAAGCACTTTGAACTATGGTTCGATTCTAACCAAGATTATGGAAGGCTATGCCGACTTAATATTTATTTTGAGGGATTTTATCCTTATATGTAAATTGCCATTTTATTATCTTTGATTACATGATTGTTAATATTAAGTGGGATATACTTAAGTGATTAACCACGTCTAAGATAATATTTACGAATAAGCCGGTTTTATTTTAGTTCCATCTTGCATGCTCCTTTAATTCATTAATTGTGTGATCGTGACAACACACCACAATAAATAAACCATGCAACTGATAGGAATAAAATAAATGGTATGATCATGAGGTTTTCTATTGGTTAGTTTATCTAGAAATTGATAAACTAACCCAAGACCTAGGGGAGAAACACCTTGAACCTTTTAGGTTCGTGTTTATAGCTTTCCACCTGTCCACCTTTTTATATCCTTGGATTGGTTTCACCTTGGCTCCGGAATTGAGCCGCCTCCACTAGCTTGGGAGCTCCATCCATTACATATGAATTTATCTCACACGCAGGTGAGGGGTAAAAGGGGTTTTTACATAAAATAATCCTTGGGTGCGCAGGCCCTACATATTAATGAGGAGATGGCTTTCAGGCCAACAAATTTAATTTAAATAAATAAATTAAAAGAAACCATTCACATACAAAGGCCTCGTTCAAGCTCATGATCATCCATACATGCAATGATATTTACGCATAAATAAAACTGGCATTCAATTCTTTAATCGTTCTTGTTTAATATAAATCACACTCAAATCAATTAATTATCTTTAATTAATCAATCCTTTTATCTTAAATCCCTTTTCTGAATTTCCTTGAGATTATCATCCATAATAATTTTAAATAAATAAATTCATTTAAAATTATCCTTGTACGTAACTTGTACCTTGGAGGAAACCCAGTGAATTCCCATTTATTATGCAGATGTTAAATTAAACACATATATATAAAACACCTATCTCGTGTTGTGCCTTAGCTTTACGCCTGCACCATGGTACACGTATCAAGGGTTTGTATAATATAATAATAAATCTTAATAAATCTGTGTAATTTGGGTGAGTACACGGCGTGTAGTTCCGACTATACGGCGTGTACTTTTCTTCACCGTCCATCCGAAGTACTTGCATGGGGATAGGGCGTGTTAATGTACTTCGGAAATTTTCGGAGTACACGGCGTGTACAGTGGGACACACGCCGTGTAGTTTCTACGTTACACAGTTTCTAGCCGGGCAGGCCTTATACGGAGTACACGACCCAACCCTGACCCGAAGGGACTACACGCCGTGTTCATTGGACCCCATAGCGTGTATTCCGGAAAATGTGTGCCACCTGTTTCTGGTCAACACACGGTGTCTTAAATTCTTAGAAAGAATCCAATACACGGCCTGATTTGGAGGATCAGTCAATGCATTGAACCTAGACTACACGACTGTACTTTCGAACACACGCCGTGTATTCTGGTGTTATACGGCCAGAAACGTTTGGCTCCTCTGGATGAGTTCCTCTATTTTATTTTAATCAAAATTAAAAGAAAAAATCATTTCTGTGAGGTGAATGAGAAACGAGGGAGGAGGAACAGATCTCGAGATTCATATTTCCAGAACGATTAAACATGAATTGAAATAACTAAATTATTAAATGCGTAAATCACTAACGAAAAACTAAATAATTATAATCAATGATATAACCCCTCTGATACCACTTGTAGGTTCCGGGCGTAGTGGAAGCGCGTTGGTGGGTTATCCCAATTTTAATTTTAATGTTAAACAACGTTCATTCCGAGATCCGTCACGATATAAAATACCGAATCTTCGGAATAGAACGAAGAATGAAAAGAAAAGAAGAGTCCTAAAACCCTTGAGGAGGATCATCATATGTTGATTATAATTAATTTAATTAATGCATAAGAATTACCTCATTGGAATTATTTCTTCGTTGATGTGTCCCATCACGATTCGGTGACTCGTCGTTGCGTCGTAGAATCCAATTGTAGGATTCCTTTAGCGGTGATCCACATGTGTGTCACGTATCTCCGGATATCGCCGAAGGGATCTCCGGGTGCTAGCGCGGAAGAACCTTCGCTTGCGATGTCCGCCTTCGACCACCTTGATCTGGTGGAGGATCTTGCTCTCATAACTTGAGGGCATTCTTGGTGGAAAGGGAATTCTCTCTTGGCTTGAGAGTATTTCCAAATCTGTTGTGCAAAACAATGGCTCTTTAAAATGTTGGGGTTGCGAGGATATTTATAATTGGGTTTGAGGTTAATAGAGTTATGACAATAAATAAATGCGTTACTCGTTTTATTTATTTCATTAACTCTTATTGAAAACCCTCATGTCGAATTATTAATTCCTTGACATGCACCCACACTGATTATAATAAATATCATTTAATAAAAAAATATTAAATCGTCAAAATCCCAACTGGAAAAACTACACGGCGTGTAATAATTAATACACGACCTGTACTTGTTTTCCATAAAACTACACGGCGTGTATATTTAATATACATGGCATGTACTTTTATTTTCCATTTTTCTCCACCACATTTATTAGACCTTGAGTAATGACTATTTATTTCTTAAATAAATGTAACTGCATTACTCGCTAATAAATATATTATTTCATCCACAATATATTCTCCCGAATAACTAGTGTCAAAATAAATGCGATCAGACATCCTTAATTAATTATTAAACCACAGTCGAGAATAATATTTATTTAACTTGTTAAATTAATATTTAACTAAGATACATGGACACACTTAGTGTTTGACCCTCTAGGCCTCTTTCTCAGGGGAATTAGGCTGAGTCTGCCTAAAGTCCAAGGTTAGCGTCTAGCAATACGCCAAGGCACCCATAGAGAAAGAAGTTAACGCCGCAATGACGTGTCACTTCCTACGAACGCTTATCGTGTAATATAATCCCTTTGTCTCGATATCTCCAATCAAGCAGGTTGCATGCTAGTGCCATCAACCCATGTGCTTGATTATTCTTTCTTTGACTTCCCAGAATTGAACTTGCCCATACCTTACCATGGCCATGGATTTATTTAGGCTATATCAATTCCATCAAAGGGCCTGAGATATCTACTTCCGTTATGGAACGAAAGGGGAAAATCCTTTCTCGCATTATCTATTAATGTGATATTACTCGTGACGCACCCAACGTATCCTACCTCGCTGCGAACAGTGTGTCGTCACAATTTTCGTCAGTACATCTAAGTGCGCGAGTTGTAATACCCATTAATAATAATCTTAAAGTCTAAGGACCAATACACACGTCCACAGATAGGAACATCCAATGACACTATGAAATGTGGATTTCCTACTGGCGGGTCTCGTTCTCATAATATCCTCCTGGATATTACCAAGGGTGCACACCATGATAAGGTGCCTCAAAGTTTTATGAGTCCTCACCCCTAATGACCTGTATTATTTGTGTCCCTCAAATAATATCATCCGGCCATAGAACATACATTCAAGAACAGTGTTATGGCACTTATGGGTTCTCATCATAGCAGGGATCCGCTACGACCCTTTAATGAAACAGCTATCGTTAGGACATTATCACATGATATGTCATGCAGAAGAACAATCAAGATGTGATAGGGTTTTTATTTAATGAATAAAGTACAAAGTAGTTGGTTCTAGACCACCAACTCCAACAGACTCCCACTTGGACTAGAGCCATCTGCTAACAACCTTTAACCCGCTAGCTCTCACATGATATTCATGCTTCTGCTGAGATAGGCCTTTAGTCATGGGGTCGGCCACATTCTCTTCTGTGGACACTCTGCTCACTGCAACTTCACCCCTTTGATAGAAATCCCTCAAGAGGTGATACTTCCGGAGTATGTGCTTTGTCCGTTGATGTGACCTTGGTTCTTTTGCAAGAGCCACCACTGTAGTATTATCACAATATAATGTAATGGGATCTTTACTGCTGGGCACCACATCAAGCTCCCGGACCAAGTTTTGAATCCAGACGGCTTCTTTGGCTGCATCAGAAGCCGCTATATACTCGGACTCCGCTGTAGAATCGGCGACAACTGGATGCTTTGAACTCTTCCAGCTCACAGCTCCTCCATTGAGACATAAAATATATCCAGATTGAAACTTCAGATCATTCTGATCTGTTTGAAAACCATCATCAGCATACCCTATGATGACAAGCTCCTCGTCTCCTCCATACACCAGGAACATATCCTTAGTTCTTCTCAGATACTTAAGGATAGTCTTAACAGCAGTCCAATGTTGTTCTCCTGGATCTTCTTGATATCTGCCTACCATTCTCAGTGCATAGGCAACATCAATCCTAGTACATAACATGGCATACATGATGGATCCTATAGCTGAAGAATATGGGATCTTACTCATCCTATATTTCTCCTGTTGTGTCTGGGGACACATTTTCTTAGAAAGATATAAGCCTTGTGACACTGGAACCAATCCCCTCTTGGATTTTTCCATACTAAATATCTTTAGTATCTGGTCAATGTATGTACCCTGACTTAGTCCAAGCAGCCTCTTGGATCTGTCACGAATGATCTTGATCCCTAGAATGTAGGCTTCTTCTCTTAAGTCCTTCATGGAGAAACACTTGTTCAACCAGTCCTTAACTGACTGTAAGGATCGTACGTCATTTCCATTAAGTAATATGTCATCAACATACACCACTAGGATGATGACCACATTCCCATTAAACCTCTTATAAACACATGGCTCACATTCATTCTTAATGAAACCAAATTCCTTTATGGATTCATTAAATAAAATGTTCCATGACCTGGATTCTTGCTTCAATCCATAAATGGATTTCTGCAACTTGCAAACCCGTTTGGCTTCACCTGGTGTCACAAACCCTTCTGGTTGTGTCATATAGACATCTTCCTGAAGGTTCCTGTTAAGGAATGCTGTTTTGACATCCATCTTCCAAATCTTGTAGTCATGGTAAGATGCTATGGAAAGTATGATTCTTATGGATTTAAACATGGCAACTGGCGATAAGGTTTCATCATATTCAATTCCTTGACGCTGTCTTAATCCTTTAGCCACTAGCATTGCTTTATAGGTGCTAACTTGACCTTCCATGTCCATCTTTCTTTTGAATACCCATTTGCATCCAACATGCTTTACATCAACTGGCTCATCGACCAGAACCCAAACTTTGTTCTGATACATGGAATCCATCTCAGAATTCATAGCTTCTAGCCATCTTGCAGCTTCTAAGATTTCTACTACTTCCTTGTAGGATAGAGGTTCATCATTGTCCAACAATAATGATTCACCATCCTCGGTGACTAGGAAACCAAATATCTCTGGTTCCCTTACCTCTCTTGAGCTCCTACGCAGTACTTGTGTTTCTGGAACCTCTTCCAAGGGGACCTGTGGAACTTGTTCCTGTACCAAATCCTATGTATCTTGAGCATCAACTTCATCGAAGTCAATCTTGCTCCCACTATCCTTCTTGAGGATGTGCTCCATCTCAAGAAAGACGGCTTGTCTGGTGACAATCACTTTCTTGTCTTCAGGGTTATATAGGTAATATCCTTTAGTTTCCTTGGGATATCCTATAAAGATACACTTCGTGCCTCGGGGTGCTAGTTTGTTGCCTGATAAGGCCTTAAAAAATTCCTCGCATCCCCATACACGTGTGTGCGACAAAGTGGGTTTCCTTCCATTCCATAACTCAGATGGAATTCCATTTTCCGCCTTAGTTGGTACTCGGTTTAATGTGTATGCTGCAGTTTGTAATGCATATCCCCAAAGATAATGGAAGATCTGCATGACTCATCATCGACCTCACCATGTCCAACAAGGTGCGGTTCCTCCTTTCACTAACACCATTCCACTGTGGTGTATAAGGAGGAGTGAGATGAGATAGAATCCCAGACTCCTGTAGAATATCGATGAACTCTTGGTTCAGATATTATCCACCTCGATCCGATCGAAGCTTCTTTATCTTCTTACCAAGATGATTCTCTACTTCATTCTTGAATTCCTTAAATTTCTCTAAGGACTCTGACTTATACCTCATTAAGTAGACAAAGACATATCTACTCAAATCATCAGTAAAAGTAATGAAGTAAGAATATCCACCTCTAGATTCTACTGGAAATGGTCCACACACATCCGTGTGTACCAATCCTAGAAGCTCTGTGGCCCTTTCACCTTGTCCACCAAAAGGCGACTTGGTCATTTTTCATTGTAAACAAGCGTGACATCTATCAAGTGGTTTTAGCTTAGTAGAGTCTAAATAGCCATCTTGGCAGAGCTTTGTCAAACGCTTCTCGTTCACATGACCAAGGTAGTGATGCCATAACTGGGTGATGTATGAGTCATGTGAGTTTGTTTCGTTATCGATTGCCAACACTTGGTTTTCGTAATTCAATACATATAAACCATTATTTAAATGTGCCATACCATAACATATGTTGTTCTTATAAAAGAGACAACCCTTATTTCCAAATTTGAAAACAAATCCATCCATATCCAAACAAGATACATAAATTATGTTCTTGGTAACAATAGGCACATAATAACAGTTTTGTAAAACCAAAATCATCTCAGTCAGCAATGAGAGGTGGTAGTCGCCAATAGCCAACATAGCCAGCCTTGCACCATTGGAAGCTCTAAGATCCACCTCTCCTCTGGCGATCTTTCTAAGTCTACTTGGTTCCTATATTTGAATACAGATGTGATCCCCACAAGCTGTATCTAATACCCAATGTGTAGAAATAGAAAGATTTCACTCGATAACAAATGAACCTTTAGCGTCCCCACGCTTCTGGGTGCAGTTCCTCTTCCAGTGGCCCTGCTTGCCACATACAAAACACACTGCTTCCCATTCCTTGCCCTACATCTAGATCTTCCCCTTCTTGGAGGGACGGTGCTCTGGGGATTCAGACTGTTTATAAGTCTTTGGCCCCTTTGCCTTGTCCTTCCTTTTCGTGTTCACCATAAGGACCGCGGGTTTGTCATGCCCCATGTCCTTATCTACCTGGAGAATCAAGGTCAGAAGCTCCGACATACTCTTCTCATTTCCGCTCATGTTATAGTTGACAATAAAGCTAGAGAAGGTCTTGGGTAGTGATGATAGGATGAGATCTGTATGCAACTCATCCGGGAATTTAATCCCTAAGATGTCCAAGCGTTCAATGTAGCCAATAAGCTTGACTACATGAGGCCCAGTTGGCGCAGAATCTCCAAGCTTCATGGTAAACAAAGCATTGGAGATCTAATACCTCTCTTGTCTTGCCTTCTCTTGGTAGAGATCTTTAAGATGAGACATCATGCTATACGCGTCCATGTTTTCATGTTGCTTCAAGAGTTCATTAGACATGGCCGATAGCATAAAACACTGGACATCTGTGGCATCATCCATGGGTTTCATGTAGAGAGATAATTCCTCATCACTAGCCTCTTTCCCAGGCGCAACTGGAATAGGCTCTTCCAACACATATAAATTCCTTTCATGGCGTAGGACGACGCGTAAATGCCTCTTCCACTCTTGGAAATTCGTGCCGGTGAGAAGGTTTTCTTTTTCAAGTATGGTGCGCAATGATATGTTTGAAGTCATTTTCTTTCCTTTTCTACAAATTAAGATGAGCAAAGGTTTAGTACCTTATTACAAAAATTGAGACAAATAAATAAATTAATACTTATTAGTCTCCCACTATTTTATCGAAATCCAATAGCCCTCACCATTGACTTCAGAATATTCTGTTGCGTGAATATTCTAGTGGCAAGGATCCATATTGCCCTTCGCATTACCCCAACTAGGGTTGGTCAAGCAACTTGAAGGGTTTTAGGTAGGCATTCTAAATGCCAACATCATTAACTCGCAGCTCCTTAATCCGCTGAGTGGACTCCCCAATCCTGAAATCCTTTTTGGATTTCCTCAACCTTTGCCTCTTGGTCACACCAAGTCCTACTGTGGCAGTCAACCCTTGATGCGAACCAAGTCAAGTCAACCCAAAACCTTGAATTAGAATTCCCCGATAATTGAAATCACCCCAAATAGGGTTGGTCAAACACTTTGAACTATGGTTCGATTCTAACCAAGATTATGGAAGGCTATGCCGACTTAATATTTATTTTGAGGGATTTTATACTTATAGGTAAATTTCCATTTTATTATCTTTGATTACATGCTTGTTAATATTAAGTGGGATATACTTAATTGATTAACCATATCTAAGATAGTATTTATGTATAAGCCAATTTTATTTTAGTTCCATCTTGCATGCTCGTTTAATTCATTAATTGTGTGATCGTGAAAACACACCACAATAAATAAACCATGCAACTAATAGAAATAAAATGAATGGTATGATCATGAGCTTTTCTATTGGTTAGTTTATCTAGAAGTTGATAAACTAACCCAAGACCTAGGGGAGAAACACCTTAAACCTTTCGGGTTCTTGTTTACAGCTTTCCACCTGTCCACATTTGTATCTCCTTGGATTGGTTTCACCTTGGCTCCTGACTTGAGCCGCCTCCACTAGCTTGGGAGCTCCATCCATTACATATGCATTTATCTCACACGCAGTTGAGGGGTAAAAGGGGTTTTTACATAAAATAATCCTTGGGCGTTCAAGCCCTACATATTAATGAGGAGATGTCTCGCAGGCTAAGAAATTTAATTTAAATAAATAAATTAAAAGAAACCATTCACATACAAAGGTCTCGGTCTAGCTCATGATCATCCATACATGCAACAATATTTACGCATAAATAAAACTAGAATTCAATTCTTTAATCATTATTGTTTAAGATAAATCACGCTCGAATCAATTAATTATCTTTAATTAATCAATCCTTTTATCTTAAATCCCTTTTCTGAATTTCCTTGAGATTCTCATCCATCATAATTTTAAACAAATAAATTCATTTAAAATTATCCTTGTACGTAACTTGTACCTTGGAGGCAACCCGGTGAATTTCCATTTATTACGCAGATTTTAAATTAAACACATATATATAAAACACCTATCACGTGTTTTGCCTCAACATTACGCCTGTACCATGGTACACGTCTCAAGGGTTTGTATAATATAATAATAAATTTTAATAAATATGCGTAATTTGGGTGAGTACACGGCGTGTAGTTCCGACTACACCGCGTGTACTTTTCTTCACCATCCATCTGAAGTACACGCCCGGGGATTGGGCGTGTTAATGTACTTCGGAAATTTTCGGAGTACACGGCGTGTACAGTGGGACACACGCCGTGTAGTTTCCACGTTACACGGTTTCCAGCCGGGCAGGCCGAGTACGGAGTACACGACCCAACCCTGACCCGAAGGGACTACACGCCGTGTTCATTGGACCCCACGACATGTATTCTGGAAACCGTGTGCCACCTCTTTCTGGTCAATACACAGTGTCTTAAATTCTTAGAAAGAATCCAATACACGGCCTGATTTGGCAGATCAGTCAATGCATTGAACCTAGACTACACGACGTGTACTTTCGAATACACGCCCTGTATTCTGGTGTTATACGGCCAGAAACGTTTGGCTCCTTCGGATGAGTTCCTCTATTTTATTTTAATCAAAATTAAAAGAAAAAATCGTTTCTGTGAGGTGAACAAGAAACAAGGGAGGAGGAACAAATCTCGAGATTCAGATTTCCAGAACGATTAAACATGAATTGAAATAACTAAATTATTAAATGCGTAAATCACCAACGAAAAACTAAATAATTATAATCAACGATATAACCCCTCTAATACCACCTGTAGGTTCCAAGCGCAGTGGAATCACATTGGTGGGTTAGCCCAACTTTAATTTTAATGTTAAACAATATTCAATCCGAGATCCGTCACGATATAAAACGCCGAATCTTCGGAATAGAATGAATAACGAAAAGAAAAGAAGAGTCCTGGAACGCTTGAGGAGGATCATCATATGTTGATTATAATTAATTTAATTAATTCATAATAATTACCTCGTTGGAATTCTTTCTTCGTTGATGTGTCCCGTCACGATTCGGTGATCCGTCTTTGCGTCGTAGAATCCAATTGTAGGATTCCTCTAGTGGTGATCCACACGTGTGTCACGTATCTCCAGACATCGCCGAAGGGATCTCCGGGTGCTAATGCGGAAGAACCTTCGCTTTCGATGTCCGCCTTCGACCACCTTAATCCGGTGGAGGATCTTGCTCTTGTAACTTGAGGGCGTTCTTGGTGGAAATGGAATTCTCTCTTGGCTTGAGAGTATTTCAAAATCTGTTGTGCACAACAATGGCTCTTTAAAATGTTGGGGTTGTGAGGATATTTATAATCGGGTTTGAGGTTAATAGAGTTATCAAAATAAATAAATGCGTTATGCATTTTATTTATTTCATTAACTCTTATTGAAAACCCCCATGTCGAATTATTAATTCCTTGACATGCACCCACGCTGATTATAATAAATATCATTTAATAAAACAATATTAAATCCTCAAAATCCCAACTGAAAAAACTACACGGCGTGTAATAATTAATACACGGCGTGTACTTGTTTTCCATAAAACTACACGGCGTGTATATTTAATATACATGGCGTGTACTTTTATTTTCTATTTTTCTCCACCACATTTATTAGACCTTGAGTAATGACTATTTATTTCTTAAATAAATGTAACTGAATTACTCTCTAATAAATATATTATTTCATCCACAATATATTCTCTCAAATAACTAGTGTCAAAATAAATGCGATCAGACATCCTTAAATAATTATTAAACCACAGTCGGGAATAATATTTATTTAACTTGTTAAATTAATATTTAACTGAGATACATGGACACACTTAGTGTGTGACCCTC